>LOJH01002367.1:15256-43243 GCA_001685095.1 Ellobius talpinus | reverse complement strand
GTACTACACAGCAGAAAAAAATAATGACATTTTGAAATTTGTGGGCAAATGGATAGATCTAGAAAACACCATATTGAATGAGGTAACCTAGACACAGAAAGACAAATATAATATGTACTCACTCACAAGTGGCTTTTAGACACAATGCAAAGAAAAACCAGCCTACAGTTCACAATCCTAGAGACCTTAGACAACAAAGAGGACCCTAAGAGAGACATACATAGATCTAATCTAAATGGGAGATAGAAAAAGACAAGATCTCCTGAGTAAATTGGGAGCGTGTGGATCATGGGAGAGGGTAGAAGGTGAGAGGAGAGGAAGGGAGGGGAGCGGAGAAAAATATATAGTTCAATAAAAACAATTTTAAAAAGCACACAAAGTAAATCTAATGCTTGGGTGATAAACTCTGGGAATACATTCTATAATGATTAAAACCAAGATGCCCCCAAACCAAGGGAGCTCACAGACTGTTCACCTGGAAGGTAACATCAAAAATAATACAACTAGCTCCTGGGAACTAGATATCAAACACAATGGACGAAACTGATACAGTAAAACATAACACATGCCCATGAATGAAACATAAGGTGTTATACAGGACACTAGAACAAGTCCTCCCCCGCTAATTTGTACTTTCCCTAATTTCAAGGCATGGATGACAGACAAGGGATGCTATGCATGTTGCTTATCCTCTGATATTGTCTACCAAATTAATGAGAGAACGAAGACAACTATCCAAGCTACCTGGGAACCCAGGACTGGCACAGAGTGGTGCAGAGTGACAAGGGGATCCCAACATGAAAACATCTGTGAAACGATCCATTCAGCACCGTATTTGTTAACGAGATCCCAGAGCCAGGCCTCATGATGAAGAGCAACGGATCCAGTTGTACAGATTGGAGGGCTAGAGAGGTGACTCAGTGGGTAAGGTGCCTGTCACAGGAGTGTAGAGACCTGAGTTCAGATACCCAGAACCTATACAAAGCCAGATGAAGTAGTGAGCAACTGTCACACCAGCGTTCCTGTGGTGAGGTGTGAGGCATAGACAAAATAGCACCAGGTCAGGTAGCCTGGTACATGCGGTGGGGGACCATAAGGCAGTTTCTCAAAGAAAGTAGAAGGGAGGGGCCAACATTCAAGGCTGCGCTGGGATTTCCACTTGCGCCCTGGCGTACCTGCTCTTGTGCTCGTTCTCTCTCTCTCTCTCTCAAACACACATATGCACCAATAATAATGGTGGTAATCATAGCAATGGTAATAATTGTACAAATTAGAAGGATAAGTGTGGGCTTTGGTCAAGGAAAAATGTACTTTTTGAAAACATGCTTACATTTATTTATTTGTGTGAGGGAGTGAGGTTTAGGGAGTCAGAGGACAGCTCTCAGGAGTCAGTTTTCTCCCTCCATGTAGGTCTCAGGGACCGAACTCAGTTCGTCAGAAATGACAGCAAGTTCCTTCACCCTCTGAGCTATCTTGCCAGCCCAGAAAACTCTGCCTAGTGGCCACAGTGTCATTGCCAGTGTTCCTTAGGACAGACACGTTTGCAGATACTCATGTCTTAATTGTGTAAGTCAACTAATGAAAGACAAGCACCAGGCACACGGCCTCTCTTCCTACTCTCTTTCCCAGCTCCCACTTCATTGAGCTTTTGGACTGAGTAGCAGAAGTCATGTCAATGTCAGAGTTGTCTCTCAGCACATTCATATGGGAGGCCCTATCTCTGCTCTCACACTGGGGAAGCCTTAGCATCCAGATGCACATTTCCACTGCACTAGGAAAGGAACCAGAAAATTCTGGATGCATACAGATTTAGGGGCTCCCGGGTACAGATGAACCCCCTACTGAGTATGCTTTTTTTTCCAGGTCAAATAAACTACATTGTTTGTGTGGGGAGGGTGTGTATGCATATGTATTCATGTGTGTACTCACAAGTGTGGAGGCCAGGGGTCAGCAGCACATGTCTCCCTCAGTCATTCCCCACCTCCTTATATTTTTTTCTAGATAGCCTTTTACTGAGCCTGGAGCTCACCAATCCTGCTATACTGCCTTGCCAAAATCCCACAGTTTCCTGTCTCTGCCTCCCTAGTACTGATAGTATAGGCAAGTGCCATCATACCCAGCTCCTTTTACATAGATGCTGGGAATTCAAACCCAGGTCCTCATTCTTGCATGGTAGGCACTTGGCTTACCAAGACCCCCCTCCCAGCTGAGTATTTACAGTTCTTTAAAAGCCAATTGTTTGAGTAGTTATTTTTTAAATTAATTTTTATATGTGTATGTGTGTGCATACACACCTTCATGTGTCATTGTTCCTGTGTAGAAGTCAGAAGACAACCCTTGAGGGACAAACTCAGATCATCTGGCCAGCATGGCCACTGCCTTGAATCACTGAACCATCCCTGCTGCCCTTGAGAAATTATTCAATATACTCTTAACCCCGTGATAAGAACAGCAAAACTGTTCAAGTCTGTCAAAGTTTTGAGAAGCCAAAAGCATGGAGAATGATCCCTAGCAGGATCCAAGTGGACCTGTGTCAAATGTCTCATGTTGCCAAGCCTATTGACCGAATACGAAAGCCGTGTGCTTGGGACAATTGTCTTTTTCATCAGTTATACAACATCATCTATGAGACTCTCCCATGAGCCAGCTGAGCTTTTCACCCAGTGCTGTGGCTTTGGAGAAATTATGGATTGCTAAAATGGGACTTGCAAAACCACTCAAGGCAGCAAGGGGCTTTGCAAATTGCTCAGACATGTGTTTGGCTGTTCCAGGGTGGTTCTCCTGGAAAGAGGCCATGCTGTTGCTGAGAAGCCAGGAGAAAGAAGCATGCCAAACTGACAATGACTAGCAAGGAATAGGGTTTTAATGTCCAGAAATGACAGAGGAAAGGAGCGTGGCAATGGTCTCACATCAGTCATTGGATTGTTCTTGCATAAGGAAGGAAGCTCACGCCTTCCAGAGTGCAGCCTTCTCAATTAAGTCTTAAACTAAGAAATAGTACTGACCTTGCATCCATCCAAACCTCTCTTGGCTGCACACTATTGCTCACATAATGGTGTGATAGTTTCACGGTTTGGTTTATGGGCTTCAGGGCAGACCTGGAACCAAAGCCTGAACCTTAATCCACTTACAGGCCAGGCTATGTACTGTACAAACCCTCAGCTTTCCATCAATAAAGTGGGATGGGAGACTACTTCCATAAGACATAATTCATGTAATACACTTAGGATAATGAATATCATGTTGAATATGTGCCCTGTTATGTTTTTAAGATGTCTTCAAATGTCTAGAGAGATGGTCGAGTCTATAAAGTGCTTACCATGCAAGCATAAGAACCTAAAGTTCATCCCCAGCTCCAAAATAAAATCTCCACATGGCAGCACATGTGTGTAATCACACCACTGGGGAGGCAGAGACAGGAGGATCCTGGCAGTCAGTCTAGGCATTCAGGGACACTGAATGCTCAATGAGGGACACTGCATCAAAAAGAATCATGTGTGGAGCGATTAAGGAGGACGCCATAAGTCACCTCCCACCACAGTGCGCACACAGGTGTATAGACATCCACATGAGAGGCCCCTGCTTATTTTATAAGTAAAGGTGAATTTGGAAGAGCCTTGATTTGTCCTTTTGTTTGATTCGTTGGTTGGTTGATTTCTCTATGTGGCTTGAGTAGGATTTACTTTTACTTTTCTGGAAGTTTTTTGGCAAGATTTCTTTCTTTCGCCTCTTTTATTATTTTAAACAGGGTTGTGCTACATAACCCTGGCTGGCCTTGAACTCACAATCCTCCAGCCTCATTCAGTCTAAAGTACTGGGATCACATGTTGACAATAAGCATGCTTATAGATAGGTATATCCTTGATCACAACCCCGTCAGCTATGGAGGAGGAGGATCATGGGTCTGAAAACCAACTCGTCTTGGACTCAGGCTGTGAAGTAACTTGGGTGCTCAAAGGTGAGCCCTCTGAGCAGCTTCAGCCTTGGGAACAGATGGTCTCAGAGTGAATGGGGTGGTGACAGTAGACTGGCAGAGCATTTTCCCACTTTGGTACTTCTTAATACTTTATTGAGAAATAATGTAAAAATGGTACTTGTGTAGTACACTAAAATGCACATTATTCAAAGTGTCCTTATAAATAATAGCATTTATAGTTTAAAACTATGGAGATAAAAATAGTATTTCTTTTTATGTTGTTTTCTTTTGTTTTTAAATAAGCTCCTGTGTATCCCTGACAACTTGGAACAGCTATGTAGCCTTGAACTTTCAATCCTCCTGCCTCCACCTCCTGAGTGCTGGGATCACAGGAGTGTGGCACCACATCCTATTTATGCTGTGCTGGAGGTTGAAGCAGGACTTAATGAACGCTAAGCTTCAAGCACCCAAGACCCCGTCAATAGCTTTTCTTTAATTGCTAATATGGTTGCCTCCTTTTTCCACATTCTTCATGATTTTTTTCAGGGATCACCTCACATCATTTCTTCACTTTCTTATGAAGGTTTATTTCTTATTAATCTGGAATAGTTCATTGTCTATGGATGATAAACATTTGTCTTTTTCCTGCATACAGCTTTCCAATCATTTATTTTTTTGTTTTTAATTTACAACAGAAGTTTACAATTTTCTTTTACCTGAAATAACTGTTTTTGTAGTCATTTTTATCTTCTATTTTTAATCTTTAAAAACTTGCTCTTTACTATAAAACTAGTTAATAATGAATCTTTTTTATAGCTTTGAATGTGGTTCATTTATTATCTTTACTTAGCCCTTTAGTGCATCTGGAACAGGTTTACCATTATTATTATTATTATTATTATTAATCAATATAGTCTTTCTAGGAATGAATGCACATTAAGTTTTCAAATTCCTTTCTTCACTCTGAGATGGTCCAGACTCCCCTAGAGAATGATGCTGCCCATAGTGGGGAGTCTTCTCACCTCAGTTGGCATAATAAAGACCCCATGAGAGATGCCTTCAGGACAACCTCATCCATCCAGATCCACGCTGACTGTGGGGCTTCCTTCCCAGGCAAGTCTAGATAGAGACCAGTTGTTGATGAAAGCTAACATCACACCCATGAATCCACAATTTCATAAAGTATGAAAAGAAAACCTCTCAGGAAGAATAAATAAGAAACCATCATTCTAAAATTACAGAAACAAATATGATAGAGAAAATCACAAAATCAGACACCAATAAATAATGCCCCCGAAGAGAACAAAAGTTAAAAATGTACTGTCTTTCAACAGCAATGCAAATGTCCTCTGATGACCCTTCTGAACTTGGAGCTGTGGAAATGGGCTGCAGATTTTGTTAGAACCGCTTCTGAATTATTGAGACCTGGATTCTTTGTTCTGTGGGTATGCCAAAGGGATTGCTAAGGGTTCTGTTCCACTGTTGGCCAAGGAATCCCCACTGGATACATTTTTTGTTGATATGGTACTGTTCTGTTTCGTTGATTCATTTTGTCTTGTTTTGAGCCAGGTGTCGCTGTGTAGCCCAGATTGTCCTGAAATTTGCTGTGTGTACCACAAGCTAGTCTCGACTTTGTGTTTCTTCTGCCTCAGTCTCCTAAGTATTTGCATTCCAATGTACCTCACCACGGTCAGCTGACAACACTGTTGAGTGGCCCTCTCATTGTGTTCCTGTCACTCACATTGTCCTCTCTAGTTCCCTCTAGCCTGTCCTTCTGCTTTCTTCCATAGAATCTACCAATGACTCACAGGAAGCAGTTTAAGGAGGAACAGCTGGATGGTAAAACCGACAATTGGCATCAACTGAATATCATTCACAAGGCAGATCACCATCCCAGTCAGAAGCTTGAGCAAGCAATGGGCAGGCAGCATTCACTCACCTGCTGGAGTTTAGCTCCCACCATGGAGGCACTGATGTCAAGCACGAAAACCACATTCTTGGGTAGAGGAGGGAGGTCTTTGGGAGCAAAGTAGTGCACAAAGTAACCATTCAGAACCTGGTGGAGGAATTCGAAATAAGGAAGGAGATTACGAGAACAGTCGTTAGAACTTGTAGAACACAAAGATGTCATGAAACACAAATATGACATGAGACAGAAAGTCTAGGCTTCTACACCAACAACAAAATTACTACAGCCCTGATTCCTCCAAGAGAGCTAGTGTTAATTAATATAATAAGGTAGAATCATTTCTTTTAAATGTACTCATCATGGACTGGGGTGAAACTCAGTGACAGAGTGCTTGCCGAGGATATGTATATCCCTGGGCTGAATCTGCATCGCCTTGAAAATAATATAAATGTATACATGGGTATAGATACATAGACCATGACAAACCATCGACTTTAATTATGCATCTTCTTCTGACCTTGCTTTTTGAGAACGCTGCTTTTTTCATTATCTGTTTTTACTAAGCGTCCTACACAGGGAGGTGTCAAGGTTGTCTGCATTCTCTGCGCACATCCACATATTTTAATATTCTCACCTTGTCTCTGCAGCAATACAACCTGAAGGGAAATAAGCTCCGGAAGAGTCTCTTTTAATTAAAGCTGAAGAGGTGCTAAAATTCTAACCTCATCTAAAACACCACAGGGAAAATTATATTATAGATTTCATTTGCTATCCAGGTTACTGAAGCACGAAATAGGTACCCTTGGCAGCCAGCAAGGGAGTACCTCTGGTCTCTTTGAAGACATATTTGGGGTTTAAACAGTTTGACCGAGAACCAGAAAGATCTTTCACTTTCAGGTAAGTATTGGAATCCACAGTTCTGAATTGAACAGAAAGAATCATGCTCCACACACGGCGGCATAATGGAAGCCATTACCTGGATGTCACCAATGCTCTGTTCTCTCTTCACATCATATCGAATGATGAAATCTCCCAAAATTCCATTCTGGGCAATCTTAGCTTGTTGGACCACAGTCGGCTTAAAAATAACTTTGGCAAAAGTTTCATTTTGGTTGATGACTGTAGAAGGGGGAGGACCCATGTCGCCTGCAAGTAAGATATAAACACAACAAATAGCTGAAATTATAAAGCCTTTTCCTGAAAAGAATTACCTTTTTGCATAGACACAGGATGATAGACTTCAATCTATTAGACTTTTGAAGTTCTGGTATCTTCTAAGAACGTCTGTCAATTTCTCAAGGTAGAAAGGGTTTATTTGGGCCCATTGTTTGAGTAGATAAGCCATAATGGAGTGGAAACTGGTCACGTTGCAGCCAAGATCAGAAAGCAGAGAGATGAATGCCTGTTCATCCCACTTGCTCCTTTTAATCCAGTCCAGGACCCCACCCCATAGAACAGTGTCCCCCATAGTGAGGGTCATCTTTTCCACCTCAATAAAGCTAATCTAGATAGTCCTTCACAGGCATGGAGGTTTGGTTTGTCTCTTGGGTGATTCTGGGTCCTGTCAGATCGGCAATATTAGCATCGCTGTGAGTCAGAAGAATTTGTGTTCAGATACTGATTTCCTTTGCACTGTGTGTGAGTCCTTGCATAGGCTACCAAGCCATCTGTAAAATACATTAATAGGAATACTGATGTCATGCTCTTGAGAAGATCCAGTGATGTGATGTACTTATGAATCACCATCCTAGTTTGTGCTGAGCATCACACCGAGCAATGTTATTACTAAACTTAAGCATCTGCAACGTAGGCAGAATTCAATATGGCATTATGGACATGTCACACTTGGGATGACACATGACTGTCACCATGAAAGAATCTACAGGTGATGCTGACAGTCTTGTTGAGTGAGAGCAACAGAGGGTGGAGAATATATTCTCTATTCTTCACTTACATAGAGTTCAAAGTCAAATGCAACTTATCCAGAGACAAGTGAAGTAGGGTGAGTGCTCCTTTGGGAGGCCAGGTACTAAGTTAGAAAGAATACAAAAGAAACTTCAATGGGAAATATCCTGTTTGATGTACAATGTAGCAATATGGGTGTACTTAGTATAAATGTGTGAAGGTGTATGTATGTGTGTATATAACTCATCAATACTTATGCACAAGTTTTATGTACTTTATTCTCTTGTTTTAATTTAAACATGAGAGTTGGAGAGTAGAATGAATTGAACAGACACTCTGTGGCAAGGAACATAACCCGCAGAGTTTGCCAAGTGAACCCTTCTCTGTTCTTTTCCTTGGAGTAAATGTGTTTGTGGAGCCACTTATATGGGAACTAGGGGGAGGGATCCACAGACATTACAACTGGCAGAATTGAGATGGGGCTAAAAGTTACTGGGAATCACTTGCCATGCCTTATAAGCTACATCGAAGACCATCATCTGTCACCCCTCACTTTACTAGGGTCCAAGCAAAGGCTGAAGAGTCACCTATAGTGCTTCAAGCAGGCCTCAGCCTCAGAAGAGTAGCATTAACAATGCCTCGGAACCTTCTAGAAATGTCAGTTCTCAGGCCCTTCCCAGAAACTCTCAATCAGAAACTCTGGAGAGAACTTTAACAAGCCCTGTATGTGACTCTGGTTTCTGACAGTGGAAAATAAGGGATATGCCTTTCACCCAGACCTCATACTATATACGCAGATCATAGCCATGGCCTTTGTAGTATGTAAGTAATTCTAATATTCTGCAATAATCCAATGTATTATCTTTAAACTACCAGCATGCACCCACTTTATCTTGCTCCAAATCTCTCTCATAAAAAATGTCTTTTGACAAGTTCCCCAACTTAATTAATCAGTTCATAACAAAATGAAAGTCCTGGAATTTAAAGACTATAACTTCTTTCTTCTGATTTATTTGACTAGGTTCTTTGATACAGACCACAAGAAAGGATGTGTATTATTTTTGTTGCCTGTTGACCTCTGGTGTTCATTCATGATGAAAATTCATGAGTTTCATATAAATGCTTTATTTCACAGGCCCAAAGAGTGGGTGAATTCTCTGTTTGGTTCTTCACCAAGAAGCCGAATTCCTGAGGCTGGCCCCCGCTCACTAAGTGCAATACAGTAAAGGTTTTCTACCAGCATGGTTTCTACCACTATGGGGAGCAACTCAAAAGCAGTACCTTTAAAAAACTATTATTGTACAGGTGTGCACAGGTGTGCCAGGACACGTGTGCAGAGGTCAGAGGACAACTTTCAAGAGTCAGCTCTCTCCTTCCCTCTTCGACTCCAGGGATCAAACTCAGGTTGTCAGGATTGCAGGGCACGCTCTTTCACAGTCTGACCTGAGCCACTTGCCATTATCTCTAGAAAATGACAGTGCTCTGGGCTAGGAAGGTGACACAGCATGAAGGTCTGAGTGCCCATCTTCAACCCGTGTAGAAATATGGGCATGATCGAGTGTCTGTAATTCCAGTGCTGAGGTGTGGAGAAGGGGCTCCTGGGGTTCTCTGACCAACCAATCTAGTCGATCAGTGAGTTGCAGGTTTGCTGAGCAATTCTATCTTTAAAAGAAAAAAAATAAAGGTGTACAGCAACAGAGGAATTGACCTCTGACCTTCACCTGCACAAACACGTGCACAAATGCAGGTGTGCACACCTACACACACAAACACAAAAGAAAGGGAAAAATAAAATCCTCTGTTCATTAGAGAAAGGGAAATCTGATAATTCTATTAATATAGACTTCCAGCTACTCATCTAAACCCCAAAGCAAAATAATGCTATTTAATACTATTGACTTTTTCCTTGCTCTGAACTAGGACTTATGCTTCTGGCTGTCACACAGTACTTCATAAGCACAGTGAGCTGAGTTCGCAGGTCCCTTCCCGGTGTTCTAAAGACAATGAATCCCGGAAAGGAAGGCTTTGCAAGCTGAATGGAAGGAGGAAACTGCTGCCACACCTGTCTAATAAGAGGCCTTGTTTGTTTTCCTCCTCTTTGTTTTCTGCCCACTTGGTTAAAGAGGAAGGAGTGAAGTTGCAGCTGCCACAGTTAAAGGCACTGTATTTTGTCAACTGCCATTAAGAAAATGTACTAGCTGCTCTCTGTACCCAGGGACTCCTCTCAGGCCACCAGCCTTCTCCCCAGCCTGTCCTCCAGTGTAAAGCTTGGACTTCAAAAGCAAGAAACAGTATTGTCTGTGGAAGCCATGTAATAGCAAAGAAAGTCAGCTCTAGTGTTTCACAGACCCTACATGAGTGGCTCAATGTTTCAGTTTTGCATCTGGCAAACTGGAGCACCACCAGCATGCATCATTGCCAGGACAATGTTGGTCATGGCTCCTGGTACGTAATAGTTGTTCAATACATAATCGCCCGTGTACTCATTAGTTTTCTAGTATAGTGTGAAAAAATGCCTGATACAGCAACTTAGGGCAGAAAGGCTTCATTTTGACTCAGTGTGAGGGTACAGTCTATCACTGTGGAGGAATCACAGCAGAGGAGGCCAAGCAACTGGTCACATTGTATCACTTGCTTTCTGCTTTTCTCCTTTTAATTTCAACAACCCCAGCTCACTGGATGGTGCTGCAGTCCACCCCCACTTCAGACTTAGCCTTTGGTCCTCAGAGGAAAGACTCTGGAAGCATCCTCACAGACATTCCCAGAGGTGAGTCTCTTGGCGACTCTAAATTCAGTCAAGAGGGTGATGAAGCTTAATCATCACAGACCCTCTCTTTTGGAGTCATTTCCTGTACTCTGCCCATTACAAAAGACATATTAAAAGGAAAAAAACTATTATCTGTTGATGACAGATAGTCTGCATTTGGAATCACAGCTTGTTTACCCATGACAGCTTGATGAAAACAATAATTTGGAAAGGCCTGGTAAGTTCTTATGAACATTATTGATCTGAAATTTAAGGGTGTCTATATAAAGAATAATTTTATAAACTGCAATGAAGGTAGCTGCTTCTTAGAGAGCCCCCGAGAGGGTGTGCAGAATTCTCATATGAATGCACACATACGCTTTTCTGAAATGAAGATTCATAACTTCTGCTAAAGAAATTCAAGTTTATAAATGCTATTTCATTTTCTCTGTTTGATTCTACCCTTTAAAGACAAGCCACACATTTGGTTGGTATATATAATATATTATATATTTCATATCTAGAGAGAGGTTCAGAGGTTCCGAGGACACAAACTTCCAATCAGCTTTATGCTAAACCACGGATGCTAGTCACAAACAGATATTCTTTTAGACAACCACAAACGCTGCAGGAAGGATGCCAGTTACTACATAAAGTATCTAAAGGTGAAAATACATAGGGGCCAAAGAACCATGCTCAAGGACACTGGCTGGAAGCTACAGCCCCAAGAGCTGCTGAGCAGAGGGATTTCCTGGATTCTGTTTCCTGTGGGCTTTGGGTTTGGCTACTGTCAACCCCAAAACTGCCAATACCTGGGCCTTCTACAAAAGGATTTCCAAACAAACACTGCCTGCTCATTTCCCCTGAAAAGAGGCTAGATGGCCTAGGTTTGTTTATAAAAATTCATCAGCTAAGATACTCAGTTAAATTCCAGGCAGTCAAAAATACTGTGACTTACTGGGCAGCTAGAATTTGATGGTTCCAGTAAAGACAAAAGTCATGCAGATCAGCTGAGTATTGTAATAAAAATAAAGCAGAGGCAATAAGAAGAAACTGGTTACTTTTTACAAATTTCTCATTATATAAAATTTTCTTATTGGAAAGGATTCTTCTCACTTGTTTGATGTGATGGTTCCTATTGATTGGCAGCCTCCCAGGATCTCAAGTTCCCTGGGAGACACGCTTCTGGGCCTGTCTGTGAGGACTCATTTGCAGTGAGTTAAGTGACGTGAGAAGACCCATCCTGAACGTGGGAAGCACCATCCAACAAACTGGAGGCTCAGACTGAAAACAAAGGATGAAGAGAGCCGAGATCTGCTCTCTGGTTCTGACTGCAAATACAATGTGACCATCCACTTCACCCTCCCATCTCCATGGCTTCCCCACACAATGAACCAAGCCCCTTGAACGGGAAGCTGGAACAAGCCCTTCATCCTATGCTGCTTCTTGACTGGTCTCAGCAATTAGAGAAAAGTAACTTACATGGTTGGTGTGGATTTTTTGTTGTTTTTTGAGAAAGCATTATATAAGCACAATGGCATCATATAGCATAGCATAGAAGAATAATGAAAATTTACATTTTATAACTCAAGAGGTCTTTTTTATAGTTAAGTGCTGTTTGCTCAAATTTATTAACAAGTTTGCATTCTTCGCTACTTCTTTAAGTTTCTTTCTCCCTTAAATAATATATTACTGACTCTGTTTTCCATAATTGAGTATGAAGAAGGCTCATACATGCTGAACATTTAACATGAGGGAGATTGCCATATCCATAGGTGGTTTCCATGAGACAACTGAAGACACTGATTATGGAACTCTGTGGGCAGACACAGTAGAGGAAGGCCTGACTTTAGTCACAGCTGTGACTGATGGCTTTCTTCACACAATGGCATCCACCTCACACACTAGAAGAATCAAAAGAACCAAAGAACCAAAAAGTGAAGTCCTACAGGAAGAACAGACTGTTCCCATTCCCTACCTAAAGAGGGAACGCCAGGCTTCGGTGACACACTCATCTCTAAGCATGCTGTCCACAGATGGCCCCAACCGAACTCCAGTCAGAACAAGGAAGGTGACATGGGCTTCCATGTCAGGATGAAGAAGGAAAACAAAGCTCACTCTGGAGCCAAATGATTCACACCTGAGTCACCCCTGAACTAAACAACACCGAAACGCTTTGCATAACAATTACTTGCTTTCCTGGCAAAAGTTCAGAGATCTCACCAAAGCCAAATCGGGCTATGCCCTTCAGCTGCTGAAAGGCAGCCGGATCCGAGGAAGAACATAGAACTGGGGGTTTTGTGGTGAGTCACAATACTGTCCTTTTGTAACAGACACTTGCCAGATTTAGAAAATCAAAATACAGGATGTCCGCTTCTACTTGAGTTTTGGACAAATCGCCAATAGCTTTCAGTATGTCCAGAGTGTTGCACGGCATCTGTGGCTTCCCCACAAATAAAATGTAAGTAGGCATCAAGATTTCACCCAGCAGCTCTAACAAAGAGAGATTTAATTTAGAATTTTTTTGAACCAATTTCTTCTAGAACCAAAATGGGTAATTAATATGTCGGCCCTCTAATCCCCCCATGATAACAAAAGGAGAGATAGGCCCAACACCTGGCAAAACTAAAACAGTAAACTGTTGAAAACTTAATGGCTCTTTATTACAAAGCTCTTTCTTTCTTAATTCATTGAATAAAACTTCATGGGCATCCATTCCATGCCAGGCACTACCGCAGAGGACTGAAAATAGACTCTTAAGAGCCCTGACAACCAAAGATAAAGTCAGTTGTAAAGGCACTAAAGGAAAACATTCATAAAAGTTGAGGGATAGGTTTGATTTAGCCCTCCTGAACACATGGCACTGTATTGGTCCCAGTCAAAGAGCATAGACCTTGCACCACAGTGAGTCTCTGCATCTCAGATAGATGTGTCAATAGCTTCTACTTCCAGTGCAAAGGGGAGTGAAGCTGTGATTTAGCAATTCTCTTCTTTCTAGTTAAGCTACTCAGTTTCCAGGATTATTGAAGTCAAAAGAGTATAGGAAGTTTTGAGGCAGAGGGGTTGAGACAACTAAACACAGGCTCAGCTCAGATCTTTCGCTTCTCTGTCTCTAGTGCCTGTGATGCTGAGTCAAAGCTGGGATGGCAAGAGGCAGTTTCTACAGGTTATGTAAGCAATTTTGAGCTGACCTGATTCCAATAGTAAAATCCTTACTGGTAAGAAGGTGAACAACAGATAGTTTTTAAAAGCTCTGAAGGCAGGTTGGGAAAACAAGGGATTCAGCAGGGTGGGGGAGTAAGAGAAGGAAGGGATATTATGAGAGCAGAATATGCATTCATGAAATTGTGAACACTTTTTTTTTTAGATCTAAAGTCAAGAGTATTGTGAGGGTTCCATGACATCCCAAAACAATGTTGCTTCTTTTGGTCAAAATCTTGACATAGTTGATGCCCTTAAATTCTGGGAGGCCCCAAGTCGTGACTCCAAGCCTTTGCTAAGCATGAGAATGACAGTATAGTTTTGAAGATATTTGTGATGAGTGGGTGCCTGGGGCTAGGGTGGTGACCGAGTGACTGCATATAGATATCGATATCTTGGGGAGTGATACAAGTATTCTAAAATTAGACTGTGGTGATGGTTGTGCAGCTATGCAAACACTAAAATACAATGAATTACATCCTTAAGGTAAGTAATTTTCATTGTATGAAATTAAACCACAATTAAAATAAATAAGCTGGACACAGTGGTGCATGCCTGTAAACTCAACACTACAGAGGTTGATGAAGGAGGATCATGAGTTTGAGACCAACCTTGGTTCCTAAGTGAGATCTATCTCAAGGAAACAAAAAAAAGGAGAACTGACTGGGGAGAACCCGGCTAAGAGCAGTAGGTTAAGTGCTACGAGCCGAGCCGAAGAGAAGGCTGATTATGAGATGAATGCGTAAGCATGCTGGGTTAGTTACTTCTCTCATTTCTGTAACAAAATACTTCACTAAAGCAACTCAGGAGAAGAAGGTTTACTTTATCTCTCAGTTCGAGAATACAATCTATCACGGCTGGGGAGTCAGGAGAATGAAGTGGTTGGTCACTGCGGTGGATGCAGAATGGCCCCCACAGGCTTCTGTATTTCAATATTTGGACTATTTGAGAAGGATTTGGAGGTTAGCCTCCTTGGAAGAGCTGTGCCATTAGGGGTGCCTTTGGGGTTTCAAAAGCCATTACCGGGTAGCTTCTCTTTCTTGCCTCTAATTTGTGGATTGGGGTGTAAGCTCTTAGTTCCTGCTCCAGCACTCTACCGGCCTGTCTGCGGTCATGCTCTTGCCAAGCCCTCTGGAACCATGAGTCCCAATAAATACTTTCTTTTATAAGTTGCCTTGGTCATGGCATCTCTTCACAACAATAAAAAAAAGTAATCGTCCAGATTCAGGAAGCAGAGGGAGACGAATGCTCATGCTCAGATTTTCTCCTTTTCATTCAGTCTAGGACCCCAGCCCATGGAATAGTACTGCCATGTTCAGAGTGGATCGTCCCTACTCTGTTCAGCTTTTCCTGGGAACATCCTTATAGATGGACAGAGGTTGCTTCCAAAGTGATCCTAAAGCCAGTCGAGTTGAAAACAACAATGAATCGCACACAGAGAGAATGGTATAGAGACCCCTGAACCCACACACATTTGAAGTATATGCCTCAGTGCCCACCTGGAAGAGCATTCATCCCAGCTATGTCCCAGGAAAGGCTTTGTTTCAAATGCTGGCATGTGTTGCGTAATTAATACTGAGGCACATGACAGACCATGTGCCTATGTGACAGTGGTTCTGTAAATGCTGTGACAAAGCTGAAGGACTTCTGCCACTTAGGGACACTGTGGTCTGTGATCATTCTAAAAGTGCAGTATAGTTCATGACTCATGCTTATACACTCCCCACACCCCCATACCACACACCCCATAGCCAGCTGCACAAAAGTAGAACATAGACAATTATGCATGTTGTTCGAGTAGGTGTGGTCTTGTGGAAGAAGTGTGTCATTGTAGAGGCAATGTATATGCTCAAGCTGCACCCAATGAGACAGTCTACTTCCTGTTACCTGCATATCAACAGGTAGCAGCTCCTTCTCCAGCACCATGTCTACCTACATACCACCATGTCCCCCTAAGATGATAATGGACTAAACTTCTGAAGCTGTAATCCACCATCTCAATAAAATGTTTTCCTTTAGAAGAGCTGTTGTGGTTAAAGTGTCTATTCACAGCAATAGAAACTCTAACTAAGACCATAACCCCAATAAAACTCATTGACTCACCAAGTTGTACCTTGATGGTATCCATACTTTGGTCTGCTGAGGGTCCCCTATCTAGGGTGAGTAGACACATATGTTGAAATAATTCGGGAAAAAAGCTTTTCAGACAGCATCTGTAAGGCTTGCTTCTTTATAAAGAAAGCAAGCATGAAAAGATATGGACTAACAAGGTTGTTATAAAAACTGAATGAGACTACACCATGGGCAACACTCTAGTACCTAACAAAATGATGCTTAGGCCAGTTGCATCCTTCAAGACCAATACAAGCGGAAATCATACTATTAAATGAAATAAGCCAGATTCGGCAAGATTAATCTATATGACATTTCTTACATGCAAAATCTAGATTTAAAATAATATATGTTTGTGTGTATGTTTATGCATATAAGATATGGAACTGGAAAGGGGACCCTAAGAAAGAAGAAAGAGATCCTGACACAGCCAGAAAATACAGAGAGTAATGGAATATTTGTGGGGAGAAAGGAGAGAGGGAGACTAGCTTGACGGATGGAAGGGAGCCAGCAAGCAGGAGAGAGGGGTGTGAGGAGAGGAAAGGAAGGAACAAATAAGAAGGAAGTCTAATGACACATGTGCACAAAGATGCCATGATGAGACACATGGCTTTGTGTTCTAATCTAAAAATAAATCATTTTTTAAAAAGATGAAATGGAGCCATAGGTCAGAGACTCATTTAGACAAATTGCAAGCATCTGATTTCTTAATCACAGATAGAACTATCTGAGAAATGAACACCCAGCCGTGGGCCAGGCTCTCTCCGTTCCAGCTCACATTCTGGGGCAAGCCTGACTCTAGTGTGATCTCTACCCTAGATTTATTTTGGAAACACACAAGGGTGTCCAGACAAAACCACAACATCCTGTGTTCCTTGCTGCCGGAGTCATCATTCTCAGAACAACAACAGCTGAGCTGGAAAAACCAACAGGGGAACGTTAGTGAGCAAGTCTGCCCCCTGCATGGAGCTAAAGGACACCCCCAGTGAAATCTCCAGGTTCCGGGAGACAGAGATCTGCTTTGATACAAGGAGTTGGGGGAAAATCTTAAAAATAAACAGGCCTGAAGAGATCAATGGTCAAGAAACAATTCTTGGAGATACTAAGAAGCTCCAACTATAAATAATAAGCAACCGACAGTCATAACTCATACCCTGCCCAAAATACACAAGAACAGGGGCATGCAGCACATATTCAGCTCTGAAGAGTCATGGGGGTTCTGAAAATCAGGCAAGCATACATTTCAGTTGCCTTCAGTTCATCCTGAGGATATATTCACTAACTCTGTATTCATGGAAGGCGCACTACACAGGCATTTCACTGATACGAGACTCTACCGCCACTGGGAAGCTTCTTCCAGTGAATAATAATTCTTCAAACAGTTAAAGCTAGAAAAAATTCCCTCTAAAGTTACTATTAGTGAGGCAGTAGTTTTGAGAGCATTCTCCATTCTTTGTATTTGCTTTTGAAGATGCCGTGTTAGTGATAAGCACTGTTTAAAAGGCACTAGATTAGATCCTGCAAAGAGGCAAAGGTTAGCTATCTTCAGAGACAGACCTCTGAAGGCACTTAATGTGTTTTAAGATGTCTAGAGGGAAAAAGTAACTATAAGGAACATAATAATGATAATAATAATAAGACATTAATTATTAAGCTCTTACTCTGGGCCAAGAGGCTTCTGTACAGTGTGCTTCAGATCACCCTGAGACAGCCTCTGCCCCTGCTGCAGTTGCGGGAGCTCCGTTTCACACAGTTGCAGTGATTTCCTGATTTCCTTCCAGTTTATACCAATAACTGAACCAAAATCCGTGAGCCGTATAACCGCTATCCACAGGGCATGAGGATGAAGGCTTGGATTTCCTGCCATTTCTGAATGTCAGACTCCTTGACAACAATTTGGCTTTCACAGTCAGTTGGGGCTCGCAAGGGTCAAGTGCAGGTTTGTTTTAAGATGTACCTGCTCTGGACTCTCCTAGCCGCCACGGGCGCTTAATTCATTGTCTGCCCTTTCACCTGTTCATGTCTCATTGGCTGTTCCCCAGATATCTGAAACTTTGTGCTCCACCCTGGTGTGATGTTTGAATACACTTATCTTATTACTTGATTGGATTTGACATTCAGCCGTACTTGTGTGTCAAGCACAGAGACAGACACAAGTAAGTGCTTAATACGAATTATTATTTGGAATTAATGATGATTTCTGAATGGCAGAATGAGTGGGTCTCTGTTTCTTGTGCCTTTTTATGGACTCTTCTCTCTGCATGTTTGTTTCATCCAGTTCTAATGTGTCAGTTTTTGTTTTGTTTGATATTATATTTTATTATTGTCCCATAGAAGCCTGTTTGTTTCCTAATGAGAAACAGAAAGGGAATGGATCTGGATGGGATAAAAAAGGTGGGATAGAGCTGGGAGGCGTAGCGGGGAGAAATCCATAATCAGAATATATTATGTGGGAAAAAATATTTTCAATAAAAGACAAATATATAATATGTATAAATATATAATACATATGAAAGCTTCTACAGTAATAGGCTTCAGTTTTCAAAATATACATGTATATATATATATATATCACCTTAAATCTTTCATAATTACTTCAGTAAGTTGAATGTGATATTTAAAAAAATCAGAATTTAAGAAAAGCCTGAATTTAAAGTTTCTGCTATGTTAAAAACGGCTGTTTAATATCTCCTAGAGATCAGAACACATTATTTTCAGTACTCAGTACTGAGTCTTGGACTTCACTCAGCCTAGTAAAGTCTGGTTCTCTGAGCTCTAGCCTAGCTGCCCTCTGACTTTTCACTTTGAAAGTTATACTGTGCTGTCCAGCCTAGCCTTGATCTTACTCCACAGTTCAGGCTAAACTTTCAAATCTGCTCCTTCAGCCTCCCAAGTGGCTGGGATTACAGGTGAGTACTGCTGTCTCCAAACACATTTCCTTGAAAGAATAGAGCATTATTGAATATTGAAAAGAGGATTGACAGGGCTAGGGGAAGCGGTCAATGGTAGGGCTCTTGACTAACATTTTCAAAGCCTTAGCTTCCAGCCCACTCACCATAAAAAACAGGGATTGTTATAGAACATAGCCATAACCCTATGCTCTTAATATGAAATGATCGTTCTATGGAACTCTCTAGTCTCCTGCCCTATCTGACATGCTTAATGTCATCATGTATGCTCTGTCAGACATATTTGATATTACCATGCATGCCGATGTGTTTTGTCTTTTCCCCATCACATGCTGAGTCACTTTTGATCCTTGCTCATTACTAATTGCTCCTAGATCGTTAAATATTTAGACTGATAAGATGTTTTGTCTGTTAAATACTATCAGCTTTCTGGGTGTAACATCCTCAATATTTTAGAAATTTTACCTATAATCAGCTCCTCAGAGGGGGGTTACAATGTCAAAATACTTAAACATTTATTCATCTCTTGAAGGAAGATGGATTTTTAAAAATAATTATACACCGTTAATCCCAGCACTAGGGAGGCAGAGGCAGGCGAATCTCTGTGAGTTTGAGACCAGCCTGGTCTACAGAGTGAGCTCCAGGACAGGCTCCAAAGATACAGAGAAACCCTGTCTCAAACAAACAAACAAAAGTTATACAAACCCTTGTCTTTGTTGACTTCATTCCAATTTCCATAAACATGCAACCTTTGGGGAAGGTGCGTCATTTCTTTTACAGTGTTCAGGAAATCCCAGTCCCAGTGAACGTCCCATAAGACCTGATCACGGTCAGGCAGGACTTACCTTCTGCCGTCCCACTGCCCTTCTTCCTGCTGTTGTGAAGAGGCAGCACCTCCAAGGCCGAGATGCCCGACCTCTCCAGAACATTCACCTCCACGGTCAGCCTCCCCACCAGCTGCTGGGGGCGCACACTGATGGAATGCTCATATTTCCCCAGCCTCCTCTGCAGAAGTTCCTCATAACTGAGGAGGAAAGTGGCTTTGTCCTTGCTGGGAATCACTAAGGAAGCTCTGAACACGTCAGTCTCCCTGTTAGGAAGTAAAAAAGGACCACAAATAAGCTCAGGGGATGGAAAGCCTGTTTCCCTCCTCCAGATACCTGGCATACTTGCCAAAGAGACTCTTAGGCCGAGCCATATGAGAGCCCTAATAAAAGAGAAACAAGAGTTGTGGGTGTTCTTCAAGGGTAGAGTGTTTGCCCAGCGAGCAGGAAGGCCTAAATTTAATCCAAGTATCATTTAAAAAAATTTTAAAAAGAAGAAAATAAATTTTAATTTTGGAAGAAGTATAGACCTATACTGGAAAAAGGCCACTGCCATGGTTTGATCTGAAGTGCCCATCCCCCATAGGCTTCTGTGTTGGGCACTTGGTCACCAGTCAATGACACTGTTTTGGGGAGTTGTGGAACCTTTGAGTTTAGCTAGAGGAAGTAGGCTATCAAGGAAGGATCGCTGAAAGATAATAGCCCAGCTCAGTTTCTGGTTACCTTTCTCTGGTCCTGATGATGCTGCGTGGGGCACCCCACCACAAACTCCTACTTCCAAGACAGTGGCTCCCACCCTGCGCCTTCCCTATTGTGATAGGGATATGACCCTCTGAAACCAGGAGCCAAATAAATCCTTCCTCTCTTCAGCTGCTTCCATCAGATTTGTCTGTTTGCCTCCTACCAAGGGCCAAGGAATACTGAGTAGGAGAGAATTCAAATCTGGTCGTCTCCCTTAACTCTCTCTGAGACAGACCCAGTGAGATGCTATAAAGAGTACAGTTCAGAGGCGAATTGTTGGAACAGTGAGCTTGGACAAGATGTAAACAGAGTTCTCACTGTTACAGGTGTGGCCAAGAAAATGCAGACATCTTACAAAATTCTAAAATCGATAATACATCACAGTTTTGCACCTTGGTGATTGTGTTTGTCTGTAAATAAAATGAATGACTATGGAAGTTATAACAGTAGTAGCCATGGCAAATGTTATCAGGACTTGGGGTTCAGGTTGTCTGCGTTAAGATGGTAGAATACCATCAGTGGTTAAGACACTCAAGAACATTCTAAGAAAATGTGTGTGTTGGGGGAAGAAATCTTCAAACAAGAATTCTACAGCTCAGAACATTCTGGAAGAAGCTGCAGTAAAGAAGAGACTCAAACTGTCGGGAGAAATCTTAGCAAAACTACAAGCTTTGAATTCAGAAGGATATATCATAAAAATAATTTTTAAAAAGGGACCAGCCAGGAGAGACCATTCCAGTTCCCATAGGAAAGGCTCACTGTACTCCCTCCTGGAACTGGAAAGAGATACAAATACTGAGACAAGATTTTCACCCCATACTAGGCAGATAAAATGGAAAAGAAATGGTGGCAGATCTTGTTAAAGTAAAACTGCAGAACATGTGATAAAGGAAGGTGGTGAAGGAATGGCATTAGATCACCTTCAATCCATCACTAGTAAAACCAGGTTTGATTACACAAGACACTGGAAGAGTAACTCAGAGTTCAGAAGGAAGATACTTTCATCTTAAGTTCCACTCACAGCCAAAATATTGAGCCAGTTCTCTGAAAGTTTGTCCGTCATGCACCATGCTGAGAAAGTTACTTCAGACTATACTTTCAACAAAGATGAGAACCATAAAAGAGGAGGATGATATGGAATTAAAAAAACAACAAACCCATCACACAACAAAAGGGAGATCCCAGAGTAGATGTTTTACAGCAGAGCTGCAAAGCAAAAGCAGTATGTTGTAGAGACAGGACTTGGCCATGTTTCAGCAGTGTATGAAACCAGAATCTGCCCTCATCTTTAATTTGTCTTGTAATTGATGTTGGCCAGGCATCAAGGGTGTGGGCTGATTGGATGCCATTGCATCCAGAACCCTGGTTATAACTATTCATTTTGCTATTATTTCAAACAAACTATGTGTCTTCGTAGATGCTAATAGTGACAAAATTAAATCCTATCTCCTAATAAAAAAAAAGAAAAGCAATTAGAAGTTCCAGGACTTATGGTTCAACTAAATTAAACAGTGCCATTATCCTGAGCAATTCTGACAAAGACAACTCGGGACACAGCTGTAGCTCAGCAAAGCGAGCTTTCAATAACTTGCTGCACCAAGGGAGATGGCATCCAGATGCATTGTGCAGCCTCCCACCAAACAAAGAGATGGAGCATAGGATTGTGGGAAGGGGGAAGGGGAGAGGGTAGGTAAAAGTTCAGCCAGTAATTGTTTGAACAGGCTCAAAGCAAGCAGGGTTGTGTGAAGCCATCAATGTCACCTTGACTGGAATGTTTCACCGTTCTGTGTCCTTGGGAACTGTAATGTTGGGATAAATGTGGAGCTGCCTATCTGTATCTGAATATCTGGGCTTGCTTTGCTTTTCAGAATCAGAGTGAAGCCAAGACCTAGGTCTTTCACACAGAGTGAGCTCCTCCGTTCTCACTGATGGCATTTCTGACTACCAAGTCCTGTGACTTTTGAGAACTAGTTTTCCCCAAACAATGTCCCTTTATGAGTGAACAAAAACAGGTTTACAAATATGCAATCTTTTGTCTAGATACTAAAATGGTTTTTCTGTGAAGGGAAAGGAAACCTTCCAAATGGTCTAGTGGGGGAGGGGGATAAAGTCTTTGTGTACTAGATAGTACCTGTCAATATCGGTCATCATTACAAGGACATGCTGGGACTGGAAAGATGGCTCAGTGGATAAAGTGCTTGCTGAACAAACATGAGGACCTGAATTCAGATCCCTAGAATGGACAGAAAAGCCAGGTAAGGCTGTGTTCAGCTGTAATCCAGGCACGGGGTTGGGAAGACAGAAGTCTCCTTGAGAGATCACTGACAAGCAGGTCTAGCCAAAACAGCAAACTTCAGTGAGAAATCCCTACTCAAAAAACTAGGATATCTGAAGTCATCCTCTGACCATCACACACGCACTTACATGTGAGTGCATACACACACACATACACACACATGCATACACCAGTCACCTATAAAAGTGCACACATGTGTACACACACACACACTAAAGAGCATAGTTTGTTGGTTTCAAAGAATGCAATTATCATTTCAGACCAGAATATATATGTTAATAATTCTGACAATGCAAAAATAAATTGTATATAACAAACAATGGGTACAACAATTGAGAAGAGACAGTGTGAAGGGTGGAGAAGAGTATTACCATTTAAGATGTTGGAGATAGCCTAACATAGTCTACCGATGGAGAAAGAAAATGACATTATAAAATGTCTTAAATGGTATTGCAACTTCATAGCAGAGTTTGTAGATAATATTTTGTTTTTATGAAGAAATCAATAAAAATCATAGAGTTAGGGAGGTAACCAAGAAGACAACTGTACATAATTTTTAGAAAAACATATTCTAGAAAGCAAGAGAGAGGCATAGGCACAGTAAACCTCCCTTATTACTATAAGTGTTTGTTGCTGCATTTTAATTGGGTATACTGATTATTTTGATTAAAATAAAAAACATTTGGAAAAGAGAACAGCTGGACAAGAAGGTAAAGGAAGGAACTCTTTGATTGGATTCTAGTTGCTTAATTAACTGGTACTTACTCATTATTGTCTGTGGTTTTGTTTCTTTTTTCTTCTATCCTATCACGGCTTTTCTTTTCTTTCTCTATAATTTCACTCTGATACACTTTGTCTCCGATAAGCCTAAAACACAAGACACAGCTGTGTGTTACATGTTCCAAGACAAACTCCAGCACAGATCTCAGAGCCATGATAACCCCAGAAAATGTTTGTATGTGCCTCCTGGGTATGCAGATAGAATGTGTTTCAGACTCAGCACCAGTATTGAAGCATTCATCCCACTCAAGAGCAATTTTCATCAAGACCAAAGGGCAGCACCCCATCCCAGGGTACCTCCATAATTCTATAGGAGAAAACCCTGAGATCTCAAACTCCCACAGGAGCCCAGCAGGTTGTAACTTTCCCAGATCAAAAATTAAACACAAAATATCTACCATAGTTATAACTCTGTTTCTTGGATCAGAATAAGAGAAAATATATTTGATCTAATAGCTCTAAGGTTTTATAATATCTCACTGTTCAGGTCTCAATTTAATCATAGTCCTCGAGTTCTCATTCCAACAGAGCCCTTCTTGACAGGCATGATGGTAATAATTATAATATCATCCCCTCAGGAGGCTGAGGTGTGAGCAATGAGTTCAAAGCCAGCCTGGGCTACGCAGTAAGACTTTGTCTCAGAAAACACAAATGAAAGTCCCTCTCAATCTTTATACTGAAGAGTTCACTGCCATCTAAAATGATCTCATTTGCTAATTCATTTGTTTAATTACTGGCTATTTCTCCTTCACTGGAATTTCTAGAGCAGAGTAATTCTCTCCTTCCTTATGCCAATACCCTCACGGAGTGCCTGTCCTAGAGTGGACATGAAGGATGGAGAGAAGGAAAGAAAGAGGGGAAGGAGGAAAGTAGAAGATGAAGAATGAAATGAAAGAAAACAGAGGAGGAGAAGGGATGGAGAGGAAGCATGAGAAGGAAGGAGGGAGAGAGAGAGCAGAAGGAAAGCATGCAGGCATCCCTTTGATTCTAAGACCACCTGCAGGATATGAATCCTCACAGTTTGATGAGCTACGGACCCCATGCTCTCTCAGGTTCACCTTGACCATCTGCAGACAACTGTCTACATCACTTACATGGTGAAGTTGGTGATGAACGCTGCTTCTGGAACCTGCATCTGGAACTCCACATCCTGGTCCTCAGAAGCTCTGTTGAGCATTCTGCAGGAAACTGTGGTGAAGGCATAGCGAGAAATGATGGTCGACTTCACCGAGAACTCCGTCATCAAGGGCTTGGCTTTCTGGGGAGTTAAAATGCACACTCTTCTCAGGGATGCATGAAAATGGATTTGAACACTTGAGGTTAGTAGGCATGAGGCTTTTTCCACATGGGAAATAGTCTCCAACTTGAGAACCTTTGGGATATTAGTCTTCTGCCCTTTCTGTATCTTGTCCTTAATTCTCCATTTTAACTCATGTCACTTGTAAAACCAGCTCTTATTGAAAAATCGAGTCATGATGAATTAGCAACCAACTGTTCAAAACTAACTTTAGCCAAGCGGTGGTGGCACATACCTTTAATCCCAGCACTTGGGAGGCAGAGGTGGGCGGATCTCTAAGTTCGAGGCCAGCCTGGTCTACAAGAACAAGTCAGAGAAACCCTGTTTTGAAACAAAAACAAAAAGCAACCAAACAACAAAATTTGATAAGAGGACAAAATTTCCAGTGTGACAAAAAAAAGTCATGTTGCTTAAATAGCTCAATAAATCACTGAAATTTTAAAAGTATGTAGCATCCATAATTTGTGTTACAAACTTTTAGATAACAATACAGGACCACTTAGCTGACCACAGCTTCAGAGTGTGCCCACCGGCATGCTCAGATTTTCATGCTTATTTCCATATTCACTCAGAGAAAATTGTAGCCATGGGCTTCCCCACCTGGATTATAGCTACATAA
Organism: Ellobius talpinus; assembly: GCA_001685095.1. Classification (NCBI taxonomy): domain Eukaryota; kingdom Metazoa; phylum Chordata; class Mammalia; order Rodentia; family Cricetidae; genus Ellobius; species Ellobius talpinus. Next base: position 17,988 of record LOJH01002367.1, on the reverse strand, counting down.
TTATAAATGAGTTATTATAGAAATTAGTACCAAACTCGAGAGATTATCTAGATTTAGAACCTAGAAAAAAGAAAACCTAAGTTTGTGATAGCTGCATTTACCACAAAAGCTTCTTTCAAAAAATATTTTTTTCATGTGTATACATGTGCTGGTATGCATGACAACATACATGTGGAGGTCAGAGGTAACTTATAAAAGTTGGTTCTCTCCTTCCACCATGTGGGTCCCAGGGTTTGAGCTCATATCAGCAGACTTGGAGGCGAGCCCCTTCATCGGCTGAGCAAACTTCTTGTAAGGGCAGTAGCTGCGGTGCAAATTTAAGAACTCAATAAAACTGTTCCTTGCTTTGTTTTTGTTTTTTGTAGTTACATCTGGTGACAGCTGGCAGTAGAAGTCTCCCAAGAAAGGAAACCTTTATGAGGAAATGCACTACTAACCTTGATTCCCTCACCCTTACTCCAGGAACTGGCTGAGCAACTGACAGGATTATGGGTTGCTTGTATGCCCCTCCCCTTCCAGTCCTGCTGTTGAAGTCTTAACCGCCCCTTGTGATGATATTCAGCTGGATTTGGGTGGCTTTGACAACAGAAAGTCCAAGACCAGCGTTTTGTCAGGGATCAGTGTTGGGGCTCCCATTCCAGCTTGCAAAGAGCCAAGTTCAGATGTATGTATGCATGTGTGGCATTTTCAGTGTGTGTGTGTGTGTGTGTGTGTGTGTGTGTGTGTGTGTCTGTGCATGCACGCATGTGCACGTGTAAAGAGAGAGAAAACAGTACGATGAGAGAGAGCAAGAGAGAGAAAGAGCAATGAGAGAGAGAGACACAGAGAGTTCTAATACCTCTTCTTACAAGGACATAAATCCTCCATCCTCACCATCTTGTCTAACTGTTCTTATCTGTCAAGACCATCCAAAGTGTGGTATTTTATTATGAATATTCAAGTAGACAATCAGTCACCCCGTTTGGTCTTGGAAGAGATGTCGGAAGCATCTCATTCTCACTCCATAGACTGAGGCAGCCAATCACACGCAGCGATGATCATATTGGTGATCACCTCCCAGACGCAGAGATGGGACTAGCTTATGTCCACCAGTACCTGGACATTCAACCCTCTCCCACTTAGTTTCTTTACAAACCTAGAGGCATTTTCCAAACACACATCAGGCTGTGACAAGTTCATGACAAGCATATTGGTCCTCTGATGGAGAAGGTGGGTAGAATCCTGTTTCTAAGGAGCTCTTTCATGGGCTTCTATTACTTAAAATCAGAAGAACAAGAGAAAAAATGTATTTGAGAAGTGGGCATGCATCACGCATTGTGAATACAAAGGGAATGTACACCCACAGGAAGGCACGCAGCAATGATCCGAGTCAAACGTGTGAGCAGGAACAGGAAACTTCGGTGTGCTCCACACAAGGGTGTCAGCAATACTCATCTTTTTGTTGGTTGATAAGAGGAATAAAAAGACTTCCAGACCTTATAGCTCTGGGGGGGGGGCTGGCAACTAAATGGGGGGATGAGAGGGTTACTGTGTCTCTCTGAAACAGGTAAAAGACAAGATTGGTATGAAGTTTTGTTAAGTAATCATTAAATGTGTCAGGAGGGATGAAGAATATTTGAAATAATTTTTACTTAAAGAAGAAGAGAAATTCCGCAGTTTGGTCCAAGGAGGAGTTATTTTTAAATCTGTGGATGCCTTCTTACAACCTAAGCTGGGAGCTGGAGTTAGGAGGACCCACATGGTAAAGCTGAAGGTCGGCAGAGATGGGGAGGGGGCAGGGAAGGAGGGGGTAGAGAGATGGGTGTGCGTGTGCTTGTATATCAGCGTGTCACATGGACAAGGCAAAGCAGTTTACAGAAGCGTGTGTATATTAGATTGTCGCTTATAAAAAAGTGTGTCCTCATGCCCCTGAAAGTGTAGAGAAAACTGACGATCTACTGGGAGATAACTGAGTGGCTAGAGGGGACAGAACAAGGACTTGGCTACTCCATGCTCTCTGCTAACTGAACAATGTGATTATACTCACTCGAAAACAAATAAAATTTGAATTTTTGTAATTACAGCATAAAACAATTCATCAAATTCACTAAGACTTTTGCAGAATCCTATTGGAATTTCATTATATTTATTATTTGAGGAAAATTAATATTTATATGATATTCATTTCAATTTGTTCAGAGTCAATTTTGCCAATAAAAAGAATGTACCCCATACTGGGGGAAAAAAGAGTGAATGCCTTTTGAAAAGTTTCTGCACCCCAATAAACCTCTCCACTGATGCAGTAATCCAAATCAGACCAAATCAAACTGAATTTTAAAAAAGCCCAGGTTTAATGGATGCCAATGCTTCTGGGTGGCCTTCCAGCCCCCCAAAGAGGAGATGGGGTAGGAAGACCAGAAAACCATGTGCTTGTTCTCTGGGGTACAATTTAAATACTCTGTGGGAGTGATCTTGAGCATCTCTGAGGAGGGGTCATCGTTTGATGGGCTTTCTTGGAAGTGGAGTCTGGACTGAGGTAACTCCCAGGGGAGGGGGCTTGGGATGGAACTTCCACCCAAACATTCCAGACTCTTTGGATATATGGATGCCAGGGGCTAGGGTGAAACCTTAACCCAAACACCTTTCATCCCAGCATTTGTGAGGCAGAGGCAGGCGAATCTATGAGTTCCAGGCCAGCCTGGTCTGCAGAGTGAGTTCCAGGACAGCTAGGGCTACACAGAGAAACCCTGTCT
>LOJH01002366.1:29681-43245 GCA_001685095.1 Ellobius talpinus | reverse complement strand
GGCTAAGGATGTTGAGCATTTCCTTAAGTGTTTTTCAGCCATTTTAGATTCTTCCATTGAGAGTTCTCTGTTTAGGTCTGTATCCCATTTTTTTTTAAATTGGATTATTTGTTCTTTTGATGACAAATTTCTTGAGTTCTTTATATATTTAGGAGATCAGCCCTCTGTCAGATGAGGGGTTGGTGAAGATCTTTTCCCATTCTGTAGGCTGTCGTTTTGTTTTGTTGGCTGTGTCCGTTGCTTTACAGAAGCTTCTCAGTTTCAGGAGGTCCCATTGTTTCTCTCAATGTCTGTGCTACTGGGTTTATATTTAGGAAGTGGTCTCCTGTGCCAATGGAGAACTCTATCTGCTGAAGTTTGTCTAGGTGGGAGATGCTCCTTTTTGCATTCTTCTTGAGGGATCACATTTGCAGGCTCAAGCAGCAGCCCCCAGCAAATGCCACTTTCTCCATCTTTGCAGGGTTTTCCACAGGAACTTTGTACTTTCCATACCTGAGAGATGTCGTAGTCTTAGAAGGCTGATGGGCAGGACAGATGGGGCAACTGGGACAGGAAAGTCTCAGAGGTGCAGAGAAGCCTCGTTCTCCCAGAAGTCGTGGAAGGATAGAATGAATGACATACATCTTCCCTGAGACAGAAAAGGAACCCCTTTTATGTCTATGAGCGTCTATTCTGGACCCGTTTTGTTGGGTGAACTCCCTGAAAGCCTAAGGCCCACCTACCTCCCTCTGAACTCACTTAATCATCCCCCTGCCTAGCTGGGCATCTCTCCCTTCTCTTCCACTGCTCCTGGCTCTCCGAGGCCATCTTTCTTTCTGTTGACCATGATGGCCAGCTGCAGACTGACTGCTCTCCTTCCCAGCTTATCACAGTTGCTTCTCCTTTTCCATGATAAAAAAAAGACGCTGAGCAAAGCAATAGGGAGAAAGGAGTTTATTTTATTTTACCAATGAAAGTCCATCATGAAGGGAATTCCGGGCAGGAACTCAAGGAGGGCAGCAACCTAGAGGCCATGAAAGAATGCCACATCCTGGTTTCCTCTTCATGGCTTACTGTTTGGCTTTTATATAATCCAAAGGTGGCACTGCTCACAATGGGCTGGACCCTCCCATATCTATCATTAATCAAGAAATCACTCTAGTAACTTGCCTACAGACAAGTCTGCAGGAAGAACTTCCTTAATTGAGATTCTCTCATCCCAGATGACCCCAGCTTGTGTCAAATGGACAAAAACCTAACTGGCCCACAGCTGAAGAAGAAATCCTCTCCTGACCTTACAGGACCTCTGGCTAGCACCTCTTTCTGCTATGTGATTCTTCTCCTTGCAAGGTCCCCACCCTATCTCAGTGTCTCCCACAAGAGGAGTTTCAGCATCCGTGCATAGCCAGTTCCAGGATACTCTGCAGATGCCCAGACCTGAAGATGCTCAAGTCCCATCTATAAAATAACACGGAGCCTTCATGTAAAGCTATACATGTTATCCTACATAGTTCATTTTGTTTTGAACATTTAGTCTCTTTTTGTTGCCTAGGCTGGCCTTGAATTTTCTATGTGCACTAGGCTGGCCTGAAGTTCGTGGTTCTCCCACCTTGGGCTCCAAAGTGCAAAGGTTACGGGTGTACTCTCCACCCCAGGCTCTTCCCTATGGCTGGTGTTTGGATGAGAACACCCCATCCTGGCTCATGTGTTTGAACCCTTGGTCCCCTGGTGGTTGTGGAACTGTTAGGAGATGGAGCCTTGCTAGAGGAATTATGTGACAAAGGGTTTTATGACTGGCTCTACTTCCTGTTCCCTCTTTCTGCTTCCTACTTGAGAATGAAATGTGATGGCTCTGCTTTCTGGCTGCTGGGCCAGCCACACCCTCCTGTGGTAAGGGTGTGCTAAAGTTGTCCACTTGGAACCAAGTACTCCACAGACACTTAATCTCTGTGCTTTGACATTGTGAGCCCCAGGGCTCCATCTCAGGTCCTCCTGCTCGCATAATGAGTAGGTTACTGACTAAGCTATTTCCCCAGACTGTGTTTGTGGATGTGTGAGGGTGTATATGAAAGGGACAGAGTGTATGAGAGTGTGTACGTGTGTGTTTGAGTGTGTGTTCACATGTGCGTGCATGTGAGTGAGAGTATGTAAGAGAGGGTGTGTGAGAATGTATTATGTGAATGTGCGAGAGTGTGTGTGTGTGTGTGTGTGTGTGTGTGTGTGTGTGTGTGTGAAACCTGGGCAGCCAGAACTCCTCCTATGAGCATGTGTTTTGTCATTCTGAATTGTAGCCCTCCCTGTGGTCTTGCTCTTTGTGGGGGTTGGTGGTGATTTTCTATTGAGTTTCCAGCTTGCTTTTCCTTGACAACCACTGGGTACCACTTCCTGTGTTTCTGACTGGTTGGAGACTCAGGAGTGCATAGGTTGTTCAAGTGTCTGCCATGCCTTTCTCCTAAATGTGTCTTTAGTTTACTGTAGATTAGAGATGTTGGTCAATTGTGAGTGCTGGAAATATTTCCTGCTAATATTCTTTCCCCCCTTTGACTCTTTCTGACATTTTTAGATGGGCATAGATACTTAATTTTTGTGTGGTCAAACACACCCAACTTTTCCTCTCTGGTTGCATTTTGACTCCTGTCCAAAATATTTTCCCATACAAATGTCACAAAGATGTCCTCCTCCATCATCTTTTAAAAGCTTTAGTGAGTGTTTTGACATTTGAATTTGGAACTGGTTCTGTCTAGAATTAGTATTTTGAGTATGAAGGAGTTAGGAATCAAGTTTCATTTTTCCCCCCATGTAAATAGCTGCTGGTCCCAAGGCCACCTTTCCTCATAGTCATTGCTCCTGAGCCAAGTGTCATACACCAAGGGCTGTGTTATCTCCCTCTTCTCTTTTGCTGTATTGAAACCCACCATGTCTTCATTGCAGGGGTTTCACGATGCACCACATTCTGGCAGAGCAAATGTCCTCCAGTTTCATCATTTTCCAATGGTATCTTGTCTTTTGTATTTCCATCCAAATGGTTGAGCCAGGGGCTGAGGAGACAGTTCAGTTGATAGGGTACTTGCTATGAAGACTTGAATTCAGTTCTCAGAGTTCACTACTACATAGATTGCCAAGCACAGTGGCACACACTTGAAATTCTAGTGTACAGGAAGATCTCTGGGCCCTCTGCCCTCTCACCAACCAGCCCAGCTGAACTGATAAGTTTCAGACTGTGAGACCCAATTTCAGAAACCAAGGTTGATGGACTGCTGAGGAAGAATGCCTGAGATGGGTCTCCCCATGTATATATACACATTTATATAAGCATATTAATGAACACACACATGCACAAGCGCACACACACACACACACACACACACACACTCAAGCACACATTCCTGCACACACACATGAGCAAAACCTTAGAATTAGCCTATCAAGTCCCACAGAAGTCCCTTGGGGATTCTGGTTTATATTGTGTGGTGTCCACAAATTCAGGAATATGAGCATGTGTCTCATGTTAGAGGCCAGAGCCTCTAATCACTGCAAATCGCTTCCTCCCAATTTCAAAGCTTCTTCGTCACTCTCTACAGTGTTTTATAGTTTCTTCAAGAAAGACCTTTTGCATTTTGTTAGATTAATTTCTTCCTCATATTTTCAGATGGTATTGTAAAATTTTATTTCTTGAGCTTGTCAAGGGGTAATTTGCATACAGTAAATCACACAGAACGTAAACTCCAGAGCAACGGGTTTTGACATCTGTGCACACTCAAGTCATAAAAGTCTCAATCAAGAATTTTCCCCAGTGCTGTTTCTGGGCCAGTGTCTTGTCCCTCCTGCCAAAGGAACTGCTGTGTGGCTTTCTGTCACAGTAAAGAGCTTTACTGTGTTCACAGGACTCACCCTTTAGTGCTTGTCTGCTCTGGCGAACACCTTCGCTGAGCTCATCTCTGCTGTCCCCTTTATCTGCAGTTATTTATCTTTATGGTGTGTTTCATTGTACAAACACTATCATTTGCTTTTGAATTCATCTGCTGGTGGTTATTTGGGTAGATCTTAGCTTTTGGCAATCATGAACGCTACGGATTCTATAACCTATCTGGGAAAAGGCTTCGTGTGTGTTTGTGTCTTCATTTCCTTGGGCAAACATCTAAAAATACAATTTCTGGCTCATAGGATGGAGCTTGCCTCAACTTTGTAAGGAGATGTAAAAGTTTTGAAAGTGGGGTGTACTCCTTGGGCAAGCCGGCTCTCCCCACACCCTCACATTGGTGGTGGTATGTGGTGAGGAACTTTGACCTCAGCATGGGTGAAGCCACACTGGTTCTTGTCTGGACTTTTCCAGGTCCTAAGGATATTGAGCGTCTTTTCAAAGTGTAGGTGCACTCATGTATATTCTTCAATGGTTAGTCTGGCCAAGTGCCCTTTGGTTCTGAAAACTGCTTTATCACATATGAAGTGCATTAAGTCACAGCTAAGTTCAGTTGGATGACTTTTGACAGTGAATGCTAGCAGCCACCTTAGTCAAAAGGTGGAATATTTCCTCACTTTCACTTGCTCTTGCTGTCCCTAGTCAAGCTCCATTGTCACCTCTAGACCCGTGCAAGTTTGTGCCTAGAGCAAGCTGTGCTCAGCCTGTGGGCTGTGACCCTTTGGGGGTTCAAATGGCCCTTTCACAGGAGTCACCTAAGATCAATCAGAAACATCAAATATTTATATTACGATTCATAACAGTAGCAAAATTACAGTTACAGAGTAGCGGCAACAATAATTTTCTGGTTGGGGGTTATCACAACAAGAGGAACTGTGTTAAAGGGTTTCAGTGTTAGGAGGGGTGGGAACCACTGCTCTAGAGAGTTTCGTGTGTTCCAGAATTACTCATCAATCAAGCCACGTGCGTGGATTTCTTTGCTTAGCGAGGTGACTGCTTCCTGTGCCGTTGCATGCATGTTGTGGTGGGTTCATTTGCTCTCGTGGTGAAGAATGTTGCGTTGCAAATTTATGCCACCCTTTTTTGCGTCATCGACTCATCCACTGACGGTGGCTTGAGTTGTCCACAGAATTTGGTGGTTAGGAATAAACTGCGCCGAGCATGTGTGGATCTAAGCAAAAAGTGGAAATGAAATTTGGAGCCGGTGAGTAGGTGGCCAGCCAAGGAGTGTCATGATAGCTGTCGCATGTCGTGAGACGAAGCCCCATCCAGTCCACATTCTTTTCATCCGGGACTATATTTTTACCATTTAGTTATATAACTGGCATTAGTGATATTAATGGCATTTCTCAGGTTACAAGTGACACTTAGGGACTTAGCACATTTTTGTTCCTTTGAGATAAGGTCTCTTGCCCAGTCTAGTCTTGAACTCATGATCCCCCTGCCTCAGGACTCTAGAGTGTGGGGTGAGGGGAAGGGGGTAGGAAGTGGGTAAGGTTGCAGCCAGATTCCTTTTCACGTTCCATTGACTTTAAAAATGAAAGAAGGGACTTATTTTTCCCCGCAGTGTGAGGGTGCATTCTGTTAGGGTGGGGAAGTTACAGGGGAAGAACTTGAAACAGGTGATCACATCGCTCCCAGAGTCAGAAAGTGGAGAGGGGTAAATGCTAACTGTTTTGTGTGGACAGAGAAGAGGATATCAGGGCCCCATGTCCCACTAGCATGATGAATTCATTTTCCAAAAAGATTCATTTTTGATTATATTTGTGTGTATACACATGAGTGTGGGATCAGATTCCCTGGAGCTGGAGTTACAGGCAGCTCTGAGTCAAGTGATGTGGATGCTGGGAACTGAATTTCTGTCATCTGGAAGAACAGTGTGTGCTCTTAGCATCTTAACAGCTGAGCTACTCTCTAGCCTAAAACGGCTCATTTTAGAAACATTACATTAGTTAATGTGCTCATGGTCTTGTTTGGCTGCGATTTTGCTAAAAGCCTTTGTAGCTATGTACAGGGAAGTGTTGGTCAGTCGCTTTCTTTTCTTACAGGGTCCCTATCAGGTGTTTGGGTTTTTTTTTAAATTATATGTATTTTGACCAATGCATGAAAACATAAAATGCAGCCTTCTCTTTCTGCCCCTCCTGCTGATGGGAGAAATCTTCTGGGAAATACTGAGTTAAGGACATGGCACAGTTTGGAGGCCACCTTTCTGAAGTGTCCCCCACCCCAGAAGCATTTAGATAATGGCTTAGGCAGGACTGTCCCCTACACTTCCCCCTGAAGCTCCTCTCTGGCTGCTAGAGAGAATATACAATGCCCAGATCTCCCAAATGATTGTAGTAAACAACCTGCTCTCTGGAGTGCTGGGGAAATGAGGATTTACTCTCTGGATATCAGAGCTGTCTGGGAACAATGAGAAGAACCAAAAACTGCAGGGTCCTGTGCTATGGAAGAAGGAAGTCACAAATGCTGGGCAGAAGGAGCCCAGCTGGGGACCCTGCAACGACAACAAGCACAGAACATGGTCGGACCGCAGCTCAGACCCAAGTTTTGACACTCTTCAGGAGCCATGCGTATCACTCAAAACTCAGAATGGCACCATGAGCACCAAGGAGCAAGGTCAAGAGTACGTGACTTGGATGGCCATGTTTATCCAGCTGGGTCATACCTGAGGGGCCCAGAAAGGGCTGAGTAGGTCAGTGTGCTCTAGTGTGTCCTTTGTGTCCAAGCCCTGCTCAGGCTTCCCCTCACCCCAGGGAGGGCCATACAATACATGCTCCCGAAAAGAGCAGAATCCCCGACTCAAGCATCCAGGTTCTTGCTTCCCAGCACAAAGGATTGCACCGTGGTTAGAAGCAGAAATAGAGACAGTCTATTAAGACTGAAAGGGGAGTGGAAGAGTGGGCAGTGGGCACTCAGTATGGGCCATGAGCCGTGCGACCCTTTATAGGTCTTTAAGGACCTGCTTTCTCCTGGTTTGTAAATCTTAGGCTTTCTTGGGCATGTTCTGTTTGTTGCACATAGTCCGGGTAGGGAAGGGCTTCCAGACCTCTGCCGACTGCTTCTCCCTTGTTAATTTGAAGCTTTTTCTCTCCAGCCCGGCTACTCTCTGACACTACCCCCAGCACCAGATGACACCAGGTCACTCTGACTCTGGCTTCACATGGGTAGAGGAGGGAAGCCCTTGGTGATTCAGGGATGATGTCTTTGCAGTGATCAGCCCCCTGGGCCTCGAAATCCTGGCCTCTTGTTACTTACTTAACCTCAGTGCAGACAGAACCCAGGGAAGCTAAATAAACCCCGGCTTGACTTACTTAGTTGGTTAATCTATGCTCAGAAGCGATTTATCGATTTGCTTAAAGGGAGATCCCAGGGGAAGAGGCCACCAACTTCGCCAACCATTCTGCCATTCAGCTTGATGATGATAGCGCTCCAGCATGACATCCCAAGATAAGGATTCCACCCTGAAGGAAAACTTATAAACATCCATTGTCCTCGAGGAAAGAAAACTGCCTGATGATTCATGATTCTCCAGTAGTCGCTCCCTGACCAGAGCGCTTGCTTCCACAGGAGCCAAGTCCAGGAGGTCCTGTAGGTGGCAGTCCAGGGCAAGGCAGCATACTGGGCAGGTCTCAGGGCTTCAGGCAGAGCAAAGAGTTGGCACAGGACTGTTGGCATCTTGGCCTGGGGATACAGGCTTCTGAAGGGAGGATAGTTGTCTAGGCCTGAAATGCGTAGGGGTGGTGCTTAGGGTTCATCCACAGAAATGGAACCTGTGGGATATGTATAAATGCATATAGGATTGTGAGCATGTACACACTTACACACCAGTGCACACTTATATGTCCATACACTTCAGTCCTCCACAGTATTCATGTGACATTATGTCACCTCGTGACATCACGTTATGGGGAGCTCATGAGAGATGACCACTCAGACACAGTGCATGGCCAATTGAAAGTCTTTATTCCAGCCAACTGGGACCACACCCATGTATTTGGGGACCTGGGTGTAGCTCTGAGTGTCCAGAGCATGGGGTTTTTTAAATGCAGAAACCACGTTCTGGCATCTCACTTGACAGCTGCAAGGGACTTCACAGAAGGAAGCAGTTTGAAGCAAGCAGTTTTAACAGAATCTCAGTTAGCTAGGACACCCTGACCTTTGGTTCCTAGATGAAAACTGCTTTGTTTTCCATGGGGTTCGTCATCAAGATCAGATTCTAGCTAAACCTGGAATGGCCTCAGCAAGAATAGAGGTTGAAGGAACCTCTGCACTATCTTGCCCCATCACAATCATGACCATTGTGATGATTTTAAAGAAAATGGCCCCCAAAGGGAGTGGCACTATTAGGAGGCATGGCCTTGTTGGAGGAAGTGTGTCACTGTGGGGGTGGGCTTTGAGGTCTCTTCTCAAGCTTCCCTCACTGTGACAGTTGGTCAACTTCCTGTTGCCTGTAGGATATAGCGCTCTCAGCTCAAGCACCATGCCTACCTGCACACCACCATCGTGATGGCAATGGCCTAAACCTCTGAACCTGTAAGCCAGTCACCCTCTATTAAATGTTTCCTTTATAAGAGTTGCCGTGGTCATGGTGTCTCTCATGTAGAAACCATAACTAAGACGGGCATCCTAGTTTGTGTCAGTGTATTCTATGCTGATGATGACACCATTGCCTAACGATGTCTCATTAGGACACAGACCTGATGTGAACTGGCGGGGGTGCAGATAAGGGGACAGCTGGCTCATGTGATGGTGGAACTTGGCTGTCTGAATTCTGCAGAGGCTATAAGAGACCAGGAGAGACTTGCAGTTGCGTCTGAAGGCCGACGTGGGTTTGACTCGCTCTTCCTAGGATGGCCTCGGTCTTTCTGACCAGTTGAAAGAAGCCCATCTTGGATGGAGCAACATTTCAGACTTCACCAGTGTGACAAGTGTTCTCATCTATATCCCTTCCAGCAACAACCTGATCTGTAGATGACCAGACATATGGGCATCTTGGTTGCATTATATTAAAAAATGTGGCTGGAACCTTCCTGGGTGAGAAGCAGGAAGCTTGGCTAGGGGCTGGGATACCAGCTGCATGGGAATATGTGTGGGCAAATGGGTGGACAGGAACTAAGCCTGGATTCCTACTTTGGGTCTGGTCCAGGTGGTAGAGATGGAAGCCTAGTAGATCTGTAGGCAACATGGACAATGCTTGTCCACAGAAGGGGATGGGACAGTGGAGTGAGGGTGGACAGACGACTAGGTGCTGTGGCTAGGTGGGATGAAGGGGCTGGTAGCAGGTGTGACACATTCTAGTAGGAGGTAGGACCTTCAGGAAGTCACTGGACTCTGAGCGCTATCTGTCCAGTGGATCCAGTTGCTATTGCTGCTGCGGAAGCCGGCTAGTTGCTGAGAGCAGGCCACTGTCAGGCTCAGTCCGACCCTCTTGGTGTCCCGTGCTCCCTTCTTCTGCTTCTTCCTGCCCTCTGCCACAGTATACCATGAAAGAAGGCCCTCACCAGATATAACACCTCCATATCAGACTTCCGAGCCTCTGGGGATTCTGAGATACAAATTTCTTTATTAATCACCCAGTCTGTAGCATTCCATCACAACAGGCAAAGACTTGGACCTAGGTCACTGTGGGCACCAAGGCACATTGCCACAATCATGGGTCTGCGGAAGGAGGAGTGACTGTTTTAGCCAGTCTACCCATGGCCCTACTAGGACACTGGCAAGAGGCCAAACACCCAGCCCTTATTGGTGGGATGAAGGTGGACGAAAAGGGGTTGACACACAGGAGCAGGGGCACTGTCTCCTTGCTACAGTCTCTGAGCATCGTTCCCACAGAGGAAGGGGCTGCTAGGTCCTTTCTGTGCAGGCTGGCGGTCCTCCTCTTGAGATGTCACCGCCCTCAGGCTTTGCAGCCCAGCCTCTTCCCCGAAGTCAGTGCTATTGGGAGGTAAGTAGGAACAGCCTAGAAGCCAGGCTGGAAGCATCTCCCACCTGCTGGGACCCGCCACCTGGGAGCGGCTCTCTTAAATCAATTTGGAAATCTCTTCCATGTAACACAAATGGACTTGTCAAGGGAATAGAAATCGCTGCCAAGTCCCTACCTTGAGCGGGATGAAAAATTAGATGAATCTGCAAAAAGCAGTCAGCAGGCGGCTGCCTCCCCTCCCGCAGAGACTCAAGAGGATGGGCGGTGGGGATGTGGTGTGTTGGGAGCTTTGGAACTGAACAGGAATTTTCTCTCCTGGGGCTGCCATGCTGGGGGTAGGGGGGGGAGAGGCTTTGGTCATGTGACCTGAGGTGCTTAAGCCTGTTGTCTAATGCTGGTGTTGTGGTTTAGCATTCAAGGTCATCCTCAGTTACATAGTGGGTTTGGGGCTGACCTGAACAACATGGACTAATTTGTGCCATGGACCACGGGCTATTTCTCTTGTTAAACAAAACCATCTTCACAGCACAAGAACACCAATACCAACTGACAATAGGAAAGTCATTTACAAAAACAGAAACACGCTGACTTTTGCTCTGTGCTGCAGAGAACACATATGTGTCAGTCAGGGTTCAGCTAGGTTAAGGGAAACCTTCCAGGTCCTTCCATCAAGAGCAGGTTTTATGTAGGGGACCACAGGCTTACAAAGCTTTGAAAGGAGTAAAGGTTCGGAGTTCCAAGAAGAGTGGAAGCCGCAGGAAGCCAGCATTGTAGACTTGACTGTGTGCACAGGTGATACTCAGTGCTGCTGAATGAAGCTTGTGGCAAAACTTAGCTTTCACTGATGCCAAAGCCTCCAAACATCATCACGCAGTCGGCTTCTGGTCCTGTCCGGTTCCAGATTTCACGGGCAGATTTCACTGCAGAAGCTAATGGGATCTGTGATGGGGAAAGACTGTGGGGATCCTCCCAGGCTCTGACTCCTGCATGAAAGAGGTATTGCCCAGAGATGATGGATGAAGAGACGGGATTGGACAGCAGATGTGTTTACTGGTGTCTGCTCTAGTTTCATTCTGTCGCTGTGACAGACACTCTAATCTAAAGCAGCTTGGGGAGGGAAGAGTTTATTTAGCTTACACTTGCAGATCAAAGTCCATCCCCGAGTGAGTCACAGCAAGAACTCAAGGCAGGAACTGAAGCAGAAAGCAGTGGGATGCTTCTTGCTGGATTGCTCAAGCTCACGTTCAGTTAACGTTCTTATGTATCCCAGGACCAACTGCCCAGGGAATGAGGCTGCCCGCGGTGGACTGGGCCCTCCCACATCAATCATCAGTCAAGACAATCTCTTGCAAGCATGGGCACAGGCCAATCTGATGTAGGCAATTTCTAAATTAAGATTCCCTCTTTCCAGGGGACTGAAAGCTGTGTTACTTTAACAATAAAAAACTAAGGAGCACAGTGTGGTATCTGTGGATAACACCCATCAAACCCATCCTTCCACAGAACCAAGATTCACCCATAGAATTTTAGCATGTGTGCAAAATGACCCAGGCACGGGCATTCTTCACAGAACTGCTTGTGACGTAAGATGGGAGAACTGTAAGCACCCACTACTACAGGACAGTAGAGACAGCAGCAGGAGTGCTCACAGTGAAGTCTCAGCACTTGAGAGAAATGCTGAGGTAAGCCCAGGAGACAGCGATGGCTCCATTTCCAAGATGCACTGTTGAGTAAACAAAGCAAGACTGCTTATGTGGTCTGTTTCCATGAACATGGAAAGTGGAGATTTGTGTACAGATCAAAAGCACCCAACATAGAAAAGCTTATGGAATGCATATAAAATGTTTCCATATTTATGAGAAACAGCAAGTGCTGGCCAGGGCCAGGTAGGAGGGTCACCTTCTCCATCGCTGTTTGCCCTGTGTCTGTGTATGATCTAGTCACAAGTAAGCAATAGTTTTTGGCTTGGGGTTTTCTTGCTGTGGTTTAACTTTCAGGGATTTGGGTTTTTTTTCTTTTTTCTGGGGTTAATTGGCAATCAAATTCAGGTCCTGGTACCTGTCAGACAAGGATCTAAACAAGTGAGTTATGTCCTTAGATGTGAGCATTCATTTTTAAATCAATGGAGGATCAGAAACATATAGAAATGATGCTGTGGTGATGATGGAGGAGATGATGAAGGAGGTGATGAGGATGGGGAGGAAGGAAGTGATGGGAGAGGAGGTGAGGAGGAAGAAGGAGGAGGTGATGGGGAAGGAGGTGATGGAGGAGATGATGAAGGAGGTGATGAGGAAGAAGGAGGACGTGATGGAGAAGGAGGTGATGGAGGAGATGATGAAGGAGGTGATGAGGAAGGGGAGGAAGGAGGTGATGGGAGAGGAGGTGAAGAGGAAGAAGGAGGAGATGATGGGGAAGGAGGTGATGGAGGAGATGATGAAGGAGGTGATGAGGATGGGGAGGAAGGAGGTGATGGGAGAGGAGGTAAGGAGGAAGGACGTGATGACAAAGAAGGTGATGGAAGAGGTGGTAATGGGAAGAAGATGATGGGGGAGGAGGTAATGGAGGTGGCTATAGATTTCTCTGTGGTCTGCTATGGGGCTGGCTAAACAGTCCCCCAGAGATGCCATCTTCGTGCCTGGTACTGGCGCTTACAGTCCTCAGGTCAGACAGCAGAAGGAAGGGTGTGAGATGGGGATTATAAGCAGAAGCTGTAGGCCATGGCGTGAGCAGAGCCCACAGAGCGGACAGACCCTTCTCTCACAAGGGCTCTGTCTTGGTGATGTCTTACTGAAGCTGAACCCTTCTCTTTGAACTAAAGTGAGGAGGTTAGAGGTGGGTGATGGGGAGAAAAGGAGAGCATGCGCCTGGCCATGCCTCCTACCCCTGAGACAGGCCAGTCTGTGCAGACGGATGCCTCCTCTACCAAAGGAGAGAGCATCCTTCCTGTCCACATAGGCCCCATGAGAACCCTTGTGGCTCTTGCAGCAGAAACACATGGGGGATTCTGGGAAGCACACAGTCCCCTCCAGCCAACACATTACACAGCTACCGTACTTTGTAAAAAGAATAATGTGGTCCCAGTTTATATCCACTTGAAAAATACCATTCTTAGTGCAGGCAAGAGTTCTATTTTAAAAAAATCAATGCAGTCCCATATTGTGGTTGACAGAATAAATAGGTAGACTTCAGAACAGAAATTTGGGGACACAACCTGGGAACCACGGAGAACTCCACACAGGGTGCTGGATTCCCTAAGGAGAGTTGTAACCGGAACCATTAGTGTGTAGGGGAGGAGAGAGTAGAAATAACCTACATAGCCAAAACCTATAAATGATGATGAACAATTCCTCTCTTCTCTCCCCTCCTCTTCCTCCTCCTTCTTCTTAACTTTTCTCTAGGTTTTGGGTTAGTTTATATGAAGTGTTTGACACTAAGATTAAGATAATTTGGGGGCCACGGAGATGACCTAGTGGGTAAAGTGCTTGGCGTGCAAATGTGAGAACCTAAGCTCGAATCTCCAGAACCTGTATAAAGCCAGAACTGGTAGCATGCTCTGTAATCTAGTGAACCTATGGAGAGATGGGAGGTAGAGATGGAGGGCTCTGGAGTTCCTGGGCCAGCTATCCAAGATTCTATAGCCACAAACAAGGTAAAAGATGAGGACCAACCAAAGAGGTTGTATTCTGACCCACACCACACACACACACACACACACACACACACACACACACACACACACA
>LOJH01002366.1:8279-22391 GCA_001685095.1 Ellobius talpinus | reverse complement strand
TCCCCATGCTGACAGAGGGTCAAGGTCAGGGTGCTCCCCATGCTGACAGAGGAGCAAGGTCAGGGTGCTCCCCTATGGTGACAGAGGGTACTGTGTCACTGTCGGGCTGTGATCCCAGGGATCTTGGCTGAGAATTTGTCTTTCCACTGTAAAAATCCCCTCGTTGAATTCTCTGAGCTGGGTGTTGGCTAGAGCAGCCTCCTCTCCAGACACATCCATCAACACTCCAGCTGGGCAGTAGCTGAAGTGTCCTAACGGAAGACCAAGCTCATGGCAGGCAGGGCTGGGCAGGTGATGCTGACTCTCCTCTGTAGCCCCCNGAGAAGCAAAGGCTCAGGCTCTCTTCTCCCCCATCCATCCAGCACTGTGGGCTCCAAGCACACAGGGTCTTTGCAGTAGGCAGGGGACAAAGACCCTCTTTCCTGTGCACCAGGGTCTGTGTCCCCTGATCTCTCTCTGTGTTCCTGGATACCACCTCGCTGGAATGAGACTGACTTCTGGGTCTAGCGAGGCAGGGGAGGTCCCATGCTACTCTGTTGGAGCCTGCTAACATCTCTCCCTGCTGGCTGAGGGATTCCTGCCAGCCCCGTGGTAACAGGTGGAGGCCAGAAGCACCGCTGTAATTAACAGCTTTATCTCAGAGCTCTCTTTGTTCTAGCCTGGGGAGCTTTTCATGCATTCTTCCCAGGCAAACAAGAACCTTCCACTCCAGGATGAATGCTGCTAGGAGGGAGATGGTTGGCTAGGGGCGGTAATGCAGAGGAGGAGGCCAGGGTGGGTGGGGTGATACCTGTGGACTGAGGCCCTGTGATTCGAGGGTCAGGCACTCCAATCTGAGTGCAGAGGGCTAGAAGGCTTCTCTGCCATGGGAAACTGAGTCAGACTCCACAGTGTACACCATCCTGGCCTGGGCTCTGCGGACATCTATCAGCCTCTGTGAATGCCCTTCCTTGACAAAACCTTCCTTTCTAAAGGTGACCAGGGAACTGGGGAGAATGAGGTCTTTTTTGGGGGGAGGGTTCTTAGCCTCACTAATGAAAGAGTTTAAAAATGGACTCTGAAAGAAATTGGGGAGCAATGTTACTAATGTTGGAGGGCAAACCAACAAGGCAGGCAGGCTGTAAATCTAAGAAGTGGAGAAAAAGCCATGACTTTGAAGTTAGGCACCGAGGTCAGAGAAACAACAGGAAAAAGCCCAAATCGTCAGGGCAAGTACACTCACTGAGGCCAGTCCATGAAAATTAGGTTGAGAAGGAAAAACCACGCTTATCACCAGGCCATTGGCTCAGAGGACTCCTGGTTCCAGGCTCTTGATTCCCAGGATAAAGAGCTGATCAGACATGTACATATACCAGCCTGATAAAACTAAATGAACTCTGCAATGTGTGTGTGTGTGTGTGTGTGTGTGTGTGTGTGTGCATGTGTGTGTATGTAGTGTGTACAACAATAGTAAAAATTAACAGGTCATGAATTTGAGTGGGAGGGGATATGGGAGGAATTGGAGATAGGAGAGAGGGGGAGATATGATGGGACTGTCGTACTCACAGGAAATTTAAAAAGTAAAATTGATAAAAGAAGAAGAAAAAGAGACAAGTTATTAAGAAAGGAAAGCCACTTTCAAGAATGGAACTAGGCAAGTGGGAGGAGGGAGGAACCCAGAAGAGCTGTCCCAGGAGCTACATAGTCCTTTCTAGGAGGTTTCTGTAGCACTGTCTCTCCCAAGTTTATCCGTCTTGGACTGTTCTGGTGCATATTCTGTTAGCCAGATGAAGCCTAGATTCGGAAGGAGAAATTCTGCTTTATTTTAGTCTCGGACCCAAGCTAATGTTCTATGCAAGTCCGGCAGTGACCCACAGTCTCAGCTTTTATAAGTTAGACCATGTTAGGTCCAAAGTGGGACCCAAAATGGCAGTGCTGCTGACAATATCCTAAATGATGGTGTGGGCTCAGCTCTGTCTGGACGCAGACGAGGTAAATAGAAGGATTGCTACTTAAAGTCAACATTCCTCAGAAATCTTGTGAAGTGGGGTTTCTATTTGTCAAGAAAAGCCAGTACTTCCCTTATCTGTCCCTACAGCCAGCTACTCTCGCAAAGGGCATCTAGTTTCTAATTAACCCAGCCTATCCCAGTTCAAAATTCCTATGCTAGCCCGCAGTCTATTCTGGCCCTGCAAGACTCCTCTGGCAGCTAATTCCCAGGCTGTGCTGGCTGCCCCCTGCCCCCATGCTATCTGCTCCCTGTAAAACTGGCAAAACTTTCCTGCCAGCTGCTGTCCTCTATGCTAGGAGCCTGACAGTTTGATCCCCCAGTAAACTTTTCTTTCTTCCCACAGAGTAACCTAGTTTGGTAGTTTCACGGCACCCCAGCATTGACAGACTGCACTATGGAAATCCCTGTCTTTGTGGCTGTCTAAGAGGGTGGTCTTTGAGTCCCATGCCCACTGAGGGAAACTTCTATTACAGTTCCACATGCTTGCTGAAACAAACGTCTCAGGGAGCAGTCCAAGCAGGATCTGTGGCAATAATTCCTTAAGGCGTGTTCTTGAAAGCATTTGCTTCTCATGATAATAGGAAGGGGCTCTACTAAGCTATCACAACCCTGCATACTTAATTAAAACCTGTAATCATACTGTTTCTACACGATCCTATAGTTTCTAGTCAAGGACTCTTATTAGGCTATCATAACACAATGGGGGGTAATTTGATTTTGTAAGGTGCATTTCTAAGGGTACAAAATATATATCCCTGGCCCTCTTTAGCCCGAGCATATTCAGTTTGTTGTGTAAAGCCCAGGTGAAGAGGGGCTTGGAGTCTTCCTCTGCAAACTGGCCTGAGCATGCTCTATTTGTTCTATGAAGCCCAGGTAAGGAGGGGCTTCCATCTTCCTCCAGCAAGTGGTGGCTTTCTTGTGTCAATCATGATGCTTCGTCTCTATGCTCCTGCCACGGTGTTTTCAGGAATGGCTTTGCTCAGACATGCCTGACGTCTCCATCCATTCTGAGATCACCATTGCAATACAACCACGATGCCCACTTCTGCAAATAGGCCCTTGTGACTAAGAGTTTTAACAAAATTTCAAAGCCACCCCTGAACTTGATTGGATCCATCTGAACCCTGTATTTCTATTTGCTTTCTCCTTGATATTTCAAAAGCGTTAGTCATATTTGGCCTGATTTTCATGGAATCCTGACTCACAAAGAGCAGGTAGCCTCCTGCTTACCACAGACCTACTATTCCTCCCTATTGTTCTGGCCTTGGGCTAACTGGAGGGCCAGGCCCTGGATCCACCTATTCACCTTCATTTGAACTATCCCTGTGAGCAAAGAAAGTAGGTGGGGCACAGAGGGAGCCATTGCTTGTGCCAGAGAGAGGGAGGAAGGTGGCCCACAGGAGTGGGTGCTTCTGGGTAGAGGCCTGGGGCTTCCTGGCACTCTGAGGTCATTAGAGATGCTAGGGACACTGGAGGGTCCCAAGAAATGCAATTGTTCAAACACCAGTGCCTGCCAGTGTCCTGGGGGCAGAGCGTACAAGAGTTAGTAGGAGTCTGTAGGAACACAGGGGTGGATGGGGGACGGATGGTCCTGGCTTCAAAGCTCGGTGTCCATAGTGCTGACCATGTGATCTCAGAAAGCCGTGTGACCTTCCAAGTGATTAATCCATAGGATTAATTCCAAGTGACAGACTCTGGAGTGACACAAGGATAGTCCCCATCCAAGTTCTTCAGAAGGACCACAAAGTTCATCTCTTCCCTCTGTCCCATAGTCTCCTCTTTTTCTTGCATTCCAAAGTCTGGGCTCCCCTTGGGTCCCTTGCCATGATAAATGCATCCACAGTTGGTCCAGGCATATTGACCATGTCTTCTTAAATCGTCCTTGTCCAGACATGGTGTCAACGTTCCTCCTCCAGGCTCTGGTTCACTTAGTGTCTCACTCCTAGTCTACCCAGATGACTATACCAGAAGCATAATGAGTACTGAGTTGGGAGGTCATCACCTGTGCCAAGAAACAGAGCCAGGTGCCAGTGGGGCTCAGTCTAGATCCTTGTTTCAGGTTCCTACCCAGGTATTGGTGCAGCCCTGCAGTGTAGGTATGACCATCAGTGAGCATCGGGTATGGTGGGTGTGCTGTTTCCAGATGTCCCAATCCCAGAGCTCCTGGGCCTGGAAGGGATGATCCCAATCTTTGCAGTTGCCAAATCCAGAGGCTGGCATTTCTCCATGTACATGGTGCCACTCAGAGATGGATTGGCCCCAAAGCCAGCGCACAGAACAAATAAATATTTGTTCCAGAAACCCTTGTGGTGTCAGGTTTTATTGTAAGTACATCTGGCGTGTGATAGGCAGATAAATCTTGCCTGTGTTAAGATTCTCCTTGCTTCCAAACCTTGGCCCCACTGCTTATTACTCCAGTGTCATGTGGCTCTGTCACCAAGACATAGCCTTCCCCATTTCAGTTTGTCACCCAGTGAGAACCTAAAACCTGGGAGGCAGCCACCCCACTTTTGTCTCAAAAGAAGCCCTGTCTCTCACCAAAGTGGGCGACATTGCTTCTGAAACCCATTTGTTCCTCTGGGTTGAGTTGTCCCTAGGCTTCGGGAGGGTGGGCTTCCTAAACTGAGCCTAGGGCTTAGACCTCAGGGTATGTCTCTGAGACAGAGATGGGGCCCCTGGGTATGGCAACACCACAGAGTCATCTGGGGATTCTCATTCCTCAGCAGCAGCCGGCAAGCAGCAGCAGTCCATGGAAGGCCCCTGTGGGAAAAGACACTCTGAGCGTTCCTCTCCTTGGGGGAGGGCCACACTGCAGCTTTTAGTGTGTCGTTTGCTCTGCTTTCCTGTTCTCTGCTGTGGAGTTCATGGGTACAAGAAGTTTTTTTTTATTGGGAACTCAGGGAGCTGCAGGCCTAGGATGCATAGATAACTTCTGGCTTGGCAATGCCACCAATTGCAGGAGTGTACATGAAGTGCCCATTGCCGGTAGAGGATCTCGTCCTGTTGCTTGGGCTCCGCCTCTTGGAGCTCACATGCAGCTGTCCAGTACCAGCTCTGCTGGGGTCCAGTGTGGCAACCAAATGCTGGTAAGTGGAACCTGGAGATAGGAGGGCAGGAAGAGAGCCGGCTCTCTCTGGTGTGGGTGCTGGCATTGTTGGTGTAGATGAGGATAGTGTGTCCTATATCGTGGGGATGAACGTTGACTCTTGTACTGCCCAGAAGTGGGGTTCTCCACTTTGAGGGTTTGGAGGTTATTTTCATGCCTTTTGGATTGAGGAGATTTCTGTGTGGAAGGGGACTCTGATGCCATCTGGAGTGAAGGACTTTGGAAGTTCTGCCTGGGAGCTGCAATTGCTGGAGTACAGTCTGTTTGTAACCCATAAGAAGGTGCTGGAGAAGGAGTATGGTCAACGGGTGAGGGCCAAGTGAGGGTCCTCACTCTAAGCACATTGACATAGGGCAGATCTGACTCTTTAGCTGGATCTATTTGCATGGTAAAGTTCAGCTTAGAGCAGTGAACCGAGTTGTAAGGCTAGTGAAATAAGATGGGTCTGCTGGCACACAGCACCCATGAACCCAGCATTGGAGGTCAGCATGGTCTATATAGTGAGATCCAGTCCAGCCAGGGCTCCACAAAAAGCAGAAAGAAAGAAAAAGAAAGAAATAAAGAAGAAAAAGAAGGAAGAAAGAGAGAGAAGAAAAGGAAGAGAGAGAGAGAGAGAGATGTTACAACTATGCAGAGTAGGAGCTGGCAGATCACCACCCATGGACGAGAGTTAGTTACTGTGGGGTTTGGAAAGTCTGAAAATAAAGTCTTCCAAGAACACGGTCCTGCCTGGTTAACTGAGGGGTCAGTGGCTGTTACTTCACAAATTTGGGAGAAGGTATCACCCAGATTCAAAGGACGATATGGACACCTTGTAACTGTCTGCACACTCACCAACCAGGTACAAGCAGTGTTAATGTTTTGCTATACTGAATACTGGCTGAATACTTTCCTGAATTAATCAATCAAGTTTTAGGTAGGATCTTATGTAGCCAATGTCACAGCTAGTTTTTTTCTAAACTCGACACAAACCCAGACAAGCCTAGGAAGAGGGAAGCTCTGCTAAAGAATTTCTTTCATTCTGTGAGTGAGACTGTGGACACGAAAATGTGGGGCATTTTCTTAATTGCTGATTGGCATGGGAAGGTCCAGCCTACTGTAGGTGCTGCCATCCCTGGGCAGGTAGTGCTGGGGAGCATAAGAAAGGCTGAGCAAACCAGTAAGCAGAGTTCCTTCATGGCTTCTGCTTCAGTTTTTGCCCTGACCTCCTTGGGTGATGTAAACTGGAAGCCAAACAAACCCCTTTATCCTCAACTTGCTTTTGGTCAGGGTTGTTTATGAAAGCAAAAGAAAACCAACTAAAATGCTCAGACTTATCTCAAAGTCTTATATCTTATCATGATGTAGTTATAGGGTAAAAGGGCCAGACGAAGAAATCCACCCTGGTCCTGAAACAAGAGCTAGTGAAAGAAACACACCCTGGATCTGAAATTCAAACAAGTGAAAGAAACACTTTAACCCTGAACCCAGAAACTAAGAAACACACCCCGACTCTGAAACCAGAGCGAAGGAGTACACTTTAGCCTTGGGACCAGAGCCAGTGAAAGAAATACTCCATTGCTCCCAAACTAGAGCCAACAAGCTAAAAAAAAAAGGCCGGTGAAAGAAACACAGTTTGGCCCTGAAACCAGAACCAACTCTGCATGAAACATGAAACCAACTGAACATGAAACCAACCAATCAATCACAGAGCAGAAAAACCACCCAATCCCTGAGCAGGAAACCAACAAATCCTTGAGCACGAAATCTAGCACCCTGACCCTGAACCCAGAGCCAGTCAAAGAAACACACCCTGGATCTGAAACCCAAGTCTTTGAAAGATTTAGTCTGGAACCCAGAACCAAAGAAATACACGCTGACTCTGAAACCAGAGCCAAAGAAACACACTTTGGCCCTAGAACTAGAGCCAGTGAAAGAAATATGCCTAAATCCTAAATATAGAGCCAAAAAGCTAAAAAGGGCCCTGAAACCAGAGCCAGCTCTGCCCCTAACTGACTAAACAAACCAGTCCTGAGCAGGAAAACTAACCAATCCCTGAGCAGAAAATCTCCCTGGAAAAACTCCGCCCCTAAGAAGCCCTATAAAAGCCCCTCTGCCTGTTCAGTTGGGGGCTGTCCTTTCCCATCCCTGGCAGAGGCAGCCCCTCTCCTCCTTCCCAAATAAATGACTTCCTTAAAAGAGTTTTGGGTGAAGATCTTTCATTGATTGACAAAGAAAAGAAGAACGTTTGCTGAGACATTCCCTTAGGGGGCTGAGCAGGAAAAACAAAGAAGAACCTTGGCTGAGACTTTCCCTTAGGGGGGCTGAGCAGAAAAAAAGTAACTTTCTGAGCCTGAGGAGATTGCTACATTTCTGCAAGGGCTTCTGGTTTAGCAGAGTAAAGCAGAAGAAGTAACATCTTGGGCCAGAGCTGAGCAGAGCAAAAGAAGTTGATAGCTCTGCTAGGACATTCTCTTAGGGGACCGGAGCAGAGCTCAGTAAGGGCTCTCTCTACCAGAGGAGCAGGATTGCTATGTCCTGCTGGGAGACCATCTACCAGTGCACCCCAGCTCCAGGCACTGCCCGACTTCCTGATGAATCAGGCCTGACTTCCCAATGAGTCAGGATGCCTTTCACTCCGGAGCTGTCCCATTGCAGCTCCAGCCTCCAGAGCTGTCCCTTTGCAGCTCCAGATCTGTAACACTCACAGTAGTCAAGAACTATCTTAACTCTCCTGCCTCATCCTCCCAATATTTAGGGGTATATCACCACACTTGGTTTGTTTTATGCGTATTATTTTTTTCCATTTTTTGTGTGTGTTTGGTGTGCAGGTGTGTATGCACTTTTTGCATGCGTGTCCATGTGCACATGTGTGCCTGTGCATGTGGAGTCCTGCAAGGTCTTTCATGAAAACCCGGAGCTTGCTGTTGCAATTAGTCTCACTAGCCAGCTGGCTCTGGGGAGTCCCTATCTCTGACTTACAGGACTGGAATTGTAATTCCATGCCCTGCCCCCAGCATTTATGTGCGTTTCCGGGAATCTGAAATCTGGTCCTCATGCTTGTGCAGCAAGTGCCTCAGCAGCTGGGCCATCTCACCAGCCTGTTTGTTACTGAAAGAGTTAAAGTCATAGTGGTATTTGAAGTCCCCATCCTTCATGCCACCTGCCCCTTCCTCTGTGTGCAGATACAAGCACTTGGCATGTCAGCTATCTTTGCGATTCGCTCTTTGCTTTATTCAAGTGCCCACAGACTGTTTAAAAGTGTCTGTCTGCTTGATTTTTATATGGGTGAAAATTTACATTCTTATCCTGTATTAAAGGAATCTGTGGAAGGTACCCAGCTTCCTTGCTTCTGCCCCTCTCGGATATATGTTCCCTTCCCACTCCGGGCACACGAAGGCCACTCCCCCTTCACTGCCACATGAGCTTCTATGGATTTGTATTGTTTTGTGTTTAATTATCATTAATGGGCTCTTTGAGTGTCTGCGTGCAGGTATGTGTGCATGTGTGCAAGTGCCTAGGGAAGCCAGAAAAGGGCATTAGATTCTCTGGAGCTGGAATCACAGGTGGTTGTGAGCCACCTGATGTGAGTGTGGGTTCTGGGAGCTGAACTTAGGTCCTCTGAAAGAGCAACAAGTGCTCTTAACTGCTGAGCCATCTTGCCAGCCCAGATGTATACTTTAGCTCAGTCTTGTTTGATGTGTGGCCTTTCCCCAGAGCTGGGGACCCAGCTGGCACAGGTGTGGGATGAGCCCCTGCATTGAGATCAGCTGGACTTTCTGCCTTTGATGGCCTCTTCTGGGGCAGCTGCTGCTAGCTGGAGTTGACGCTGCATAGAAACAGTACACCCAGAAACGGATTCGATTCAGGCCTGTGACATTAAAGGAGACTTCCTTCCATCATGTAAAGTATGCAGGACTTGCAGTGTGATTTGCTCGGAGATATGAGACACTGTTGCTAGACGGGTGACAGTGCAGATCTACCCTGGGATAAATGGCTGCACTCTGCCACCATTGCTCCTGGCACTGTGGCTGGCATGGCTGCTGGAAACCTGGGGAGTTTCTCTGCATACCCACTGCTGCCTGACTGGCCAGAGGGCTTAGCTTGAACTCACCTTTGAACTTAAATATGTAGGAAAGTCCCCAGCCGGTGCACTGCAGGGCTATCCCGCAGTTTAAATTCGATTTTATTTCTTGAACACTGACATTCATTCTGGCAGCATTTACAGAACAATGTGTTTGTTCTCTACCGATTTTTGGTTTTGCCTTGCTGTGCGCATGGTGGGTATTGATTGCATCATAGGCCTTGTGTCTGAGAACTGTAGTTTATGTTAGGCCCCGGGTCTTGTTAGCTTCCTCTGGAGGGGGCTCATTGCTTTCTAGCTGGAATGAGGGGCCCTGGGGAAGTCAGGCTTGCCACAATCTTCCCTGCACATAGAACAGCTCAAAGCAGAGTGTGGCCACAGTGGGGCTCAGCTACCTTGGCCTCAGGAGTGTGTGTGTGAGTGTGTGTGTGTGTGGGGTGCCTGCTGCTAGTGCTGTCATTATGCTGTGTCAGGTCTTCAACTAGAGGGTCTACACACTGAAAAGTTGCTTCTTCCCCCTTATTAGCTCACGGACTCACTTCTCTCCTTTGCAGAGGCCTCCTGTCTTTTTTCTTTTCTTTATTTCTTCTTCTTTTTAAGATAAGGACCACCCCTCTGTAGCCCAGACTGGCTTAGAATCCACTATGTAGCCCAGGCTGTCCCATACACATGTTGATCCTTCAGCTTCAGTCTCCTGATTGCTGGGATCATGGGAGTTAACCACCACTCCAGATTCACCATCTTTGTCTCTAAAGACTTTTAATAAATGGGTGTATGTATATGGACTGTTGTCAGCATGTGCACATGAGTGTACATGGCTGAAGAGGTCAGAAGAGGCATCCGATCACTAGAACTGGAGTTCTAGGTATTGTGAGCTACCTTATGTGGGTGCTGGTACCTGAACTCAGGCCTTCTGGGAGATTAACTAGCACTCTCCATCTTTGAGCTGTCTCTCTAGACCTCCTGTGAATTATGTGTGTGATAGGGGACTTATGCCCAGGATATGGGAGAGATAATAATAACTCCATAATAAAAAGACAAGTGATCTAATTAAAAACTCACAAAGCATTATTATTGCAGCTCTTCTGGAGGCTGAGGCACGAGGACCTCTAGTCTGAGGCCTGCGTGGGCTACAGAGTGATTTGACATCAGCCAGGTCATGTAGTGAGACCTTGTCACTAAGAGTATAGGTAAGTGGGGAAACACTTGCTTAGCATGTCTGAGACCCTGAATTCCATCTCCAGAACCACAAAAATGGGCAAAAACTTGACTAGACACTTTTTTCTCAGGCAGATAAATAGTTCTGCACACCAGTGCATGCTCGGTCATCCACAATCATCAGAGAGAGGTAGTTTAAGTCATGGTGGGTCACTCCCTCAAACCCTTAAGGGTGGCTGTTGAGCCAAAACAAGACTATGGGCATTAAAGAAAATGTGGAGAGGACAAAACTCTCAGGGGAGGATGCTTCACAGGGGTTTAAATGCAGTAGGTTCTTGGATGACTAACCCAGAAGCTTCCCAAACACGAAAACTGCCAATAACACAGAAAGCCCACCATTCCTTCCCGGATGCGCATTACCCTGTTGGTGTGTGCTCAGTACAACAGACATCTGGAGCACTAAGTCTGAGCGAGGCCCACTAGCTTGTGAATGAAAGTGTGGGACAGCCATACACGGAATATTATTTGGCAATAAAGAGAAATGAAGTACCCACCTATGCTACATTGTGAGTTCCCTTTGTAAATGATGCGAGGTTAAAAAAATTGGACCACAAAAGCCACATAGTGTGTGCTTTTGTTTATGTAAAATGCTCAGAATTGGCTACTCAAGAGGGATAGGAGATGGATAGATATTTGCAATGAGTTGAGGGTGGTGGTGAAAATGTTCTAGAATGTATTGTGTTGGCGTACGGCTGAGTGACTCTATGACAAGCTGCTGGATGGCCCACTTTGCCCAAGAGGATTATACACCGGGCAAATTACATCTCCAGTGGGACAATCATGTGTGCTGTGTGCTTCAGAAATTATACTGATTTTTGTCATCCTCACGGTTTTCATTACATTAGTGTGAATCCACGTCCTTGCTGGCCACTCACTTGAATGAAGAGGCAGCCGCGCTTGTTGTAGGTGAAAGTGTTGATCGCCTTTCATTGGCTTCTATTCTCTGCCTGCATTTTGAGTTTTATCAAGAGCTGTTTTCATCTTTATTTTTGTGATTATATGTGCTCTTTTATACTCTGCTATCTTTGTGTCTGACAAGAATAGGTTTTTTTTTTAATGTAGACCCGTTACTGCAAAACCCAACTTAGTAATGGTCCCCTATACTATCTGGGGACTATGGTGTGAAATTTTATTTTTCTCTATATTTTATGGAAGATGATTTTTTCACTTTCTCCATTTTTATTCATAAATTTTCTTTATCCTTGAGAATTTCACATCTATGTACAATGAAATCTAATCATTTCCACCTCCAGTCCCCTTTTCATCTCCCTCACCTACACGGCACCCAGCATGTCCCTTTCTCATCTGCAGTTTGAAGCCACTGCCTGATCTGACACTGCCCTGAGTTATGCTTATGACTTCGTTTCCATAGAATTTTAAATTTGGTTCTTACATTGAGGAATGAGATTCTGTTGTTCAGTGGGTAAGAATGAACAGTCATGGCCACACCCTTAAAAAGAAAAAGCCATACCTCTGGCAACTATCCATGGCCAATTGTTCCTCAGTGAGTGTTGGTATCTGGGGCTCGTCTGCCTCCAATGGGACTTTTTGGCCACCTTGACCATGCATAGGTCTAGTGCGGGTGACTGCAGCTGCCGGGAGTTCACAACTGCAGCAGCCCACGCCATGCACAGCACACAGCAACTCAGTTTCCTTCTACTTGTCAGGCTCATGCATCTTAGTTGAATATACTTTTATTTCATGTTAAATTTTGAAATTTACTTTTAGAAGGAAATCTCCTGCCTTTGTGATATGGCAGTAGGAGTTTTCCTTCCCCTTTAAAATGAATTTTGACTGTACACACAGGAGCTATCCATGATACACGAGAATTCATTTTGATAAAGCACAGCATTAAACCATTGCAGTTAAGACAGAGGCAGACGCTGCAGCTTCCATGTCCTTGTTCTGGGCCCCTACTCTCCATACTCCTGTCCTTCTGTGCTAACACCAGGACCTTCCTCATCTGTGACCTGTGGGCATTTTCTTATTCATCGTCTCTTCAATCATCTTGATTAGCTTCAGTGTGAAGGAGGTGGGATGGTACTAGCTGTATTTCACAAGGACACAGATGGGTTCAAGGGGTTAGTCTGCCCTGGACCCTAACCTGTGAGAGGCAGAGCAGAAACATGCTTGGACAACATCACATGATGCAGATACGTGTGTGTGACCCGTCACCTGGTCCTGGGATATTGTCTGGGTATTGTTTCACATCTCCTTGAGATCATTCATGGGCTTCTTTTCTTCGTTGTACAGTGCTGGGCATGGGTCCCAGGGTATCATGCATGTTCAGCAACGCCTACTGAGTTCTACCCTAGCTCTGGTGTCCCTCCTGGTCCTGGTGTCCCTGCATGGTCCCATGCATGTTCCTGGGCTTCGGGTAGACACCAGCAAATGACAAATATTTGACAAAGGTTGCCCGGGAGGAGGCTGATTTTGTGCACCTGGGACAGAGGCTGTGCTGCAATCATGATGCAGGGACCCTGTGTCCCAAGCTGGCCTCTAAGTGGCATCAGCTAAAGGGTAAGTGGAGAAGTCTTTAGGAAGGATGAACGTGCGCACGCATGCCTGTGTGTACATGTGCAGGATGCCTGTGGGCTCCTTGCTCTCTAACAAAGAAGGATTTATAGCTCAGCCACAGTAGTGGGGATGTGAGACCTCTCAACATGTTCACCCTGAAAAACTGGTAGCTATTGATTGCCGCTGCCAGGCTGACTGGAGGAGGAGTTGCGTTTCTGATGTACTGATGCTTACGTTTCAATATTTCCTTTACTTAGAAATGACAATGTATGTTGGGTCAGTGATAAATCGGAAGCAAATTAAACAATGTCATCAGGAACCAAAGTGCATACATCCTGTCGTTTTCATCCCAATCAATGGGTCATTGCCTCAAAGGGCTCACACAGCATCATCAACATCCAGTGTGCTTGCATCTCCAACACCCAGTATGTCTGCATCACCAACACCCGGTGTGTCTGCATCACCAACACCCAGTGTGTCTGCATCTCCAATACCCAGTGTGTCTGCATCTCTAACACCCAGTGTGTCTGCATCACTAACACCCAGTGTGTCTGCATCACCAACATCCAGTGTATCTGCATCATCAACACCCAGTGTATTTGGGAAAGTGTGTAGACTCTGGCTCTGACCTGTTGGGGTCTGCTGTTTCAATATGGCTGCTCTGGCTGTCTTGGGTGGGCAAGCACTAGCTGGGGCTTGGAGCTGAGATGGTACTAAGGGCACCTGGAGGCAGTAGTACAGGATGGATGAGACCATGGGCAAAACCAAGTGAGAGATGGGGATGCCCTGCTAGGAAGCCTGTGGTTTGCTAAGGTGAAAGCCAGCTAGCCAGGTCCAGGGTGAAATGGCAGGCCATGGCTGCTGGATTTGGGAGTGCTCTGGTGGCCTCAACCTACTCCTGCCATCATTTGTGTGGAGTAGAGGCAGAGAGATAGTGTTATGGGGGGCTCAGGGGGTGAACTTGGCACTTGAAAGGAGTTCAAGAGTATCTCATCTCCAATGTCTGGTTGGCAGGGCTACGGGAGTCCGTAAGGGAGGGCCATTGGTTAAGATGGCAAAGGAGGTCATGGGACGTGGTAAGGGTTAGTATGTGTCTGGAGAGCAGAGTGAAGAGGGGAAGAGGGGGGCATGGGTTACAGAACTTAGTAACTCACAACAGAGAGTGGCTTTTGTACCAAAGGGTCTAGAAGGTTTCTCTCTCTCTCTCTCTCTCTCTCT
>LOJH01002365.1:11560-48688 GCA_001685095.1 Ellobius talpinus | reverse complement strand
CACCTCTACTTCCTGTCTGGTTGACTCGCCTATACTTCCTGCCTGGCCAAACAGTGTTTATTTAAAATACATGATTGACAGAATACAGACAATTATCCCACACCAATCAACCACTAAACACCTTGCCTACTACTTCGTGTATATTAGGTGGTGTAAGTGAGGATGTAGGTTTTCTTAATGCTTTTTAAATGAAAATACCAGAACATTGTTTTCTACAATTTTGTGACCTAGAAAGAATATAGGATACATCTAATTTGAGCCACTCTTACTCTTGAGTGAGAAATTAC
Source organism: Ellobius talpinus (assembly GCA_001685095.1). Classification (NCBI taxonomy): domain Eukaryota; kingdom Metazoa; phylum Chordata; class Mammalia; order Rodentia; family Cricetidae; genus Ellobius; species Ellobius talpinus. Next base: position 48,401 of record LOJH01002365.1, on the reverse strand, counting down.
AGAGCTACATAACAATGGTAAAGTCTATTTGACTTGATTAAAAGTGCTAGTTTTAGAGAATACATAATAAAATCAGGTCTTCTGGTTAACAGTTTAATAATCATGAACAGGTTAGACACCTAGTGTTTAGATTTAGAAGTTGGGTTTTAGGAGCTGGTTCTGTGGTTAAAGAATGTATACTGCTCTTGCAGAGAACCTAAGTTGGTTCTGAGCACCCATGTTGGTCAGCTCACAACTCTTGTAAGTCCAGCTCCAGGAATCCAGCCTCCTCTTTTCCTCTACGTGTACACCTGAACTCATACCCACACACCAACACACAATAAACTCAAAATTTTAGAAATCTTTAATTTTTTTTTAAAAGGAGAGATTGAGTTCAGTCTGACCCTTGTAGTTGGACAATGACCATCAAGAAAAAAACCTAACTCCTGTAGAAAGGCAGTCAGTACTATAATGATGACTGTATTTTTAATATGAAAGGGCAAATGTTGACAATTACTTGTTAAATGTTTTTAGTGCTAACTTGGAAAATATTTTATTCAGCAACTTAATTAATGCCCCTAAGAAGAATATGAATGTTTTTGTTTTCTACCTTGTTGGATAGCTGTAATCCTTTTAAGAAGATAAAAGCAGTTTCCTCTCCAGAAAGTCTTAATTGCTTTTAAGTAAATTAGGACTACTTACAAAAGGAAGTTAAATAAGTGGTAATTCTTGTCGATTTCAAGGTTTATTCTATATTTGTTTAAGATGCCTTCAATTTGAAAGCTCTCATTTGCAATGCAAAGAGCCTGATCTATGCACAGATAGTCATATATCATTTTTTATCTTAACCGTTTTTAGTGCTTTTGAATGATAATTTTCAATAAACATTTTCATTGAAAGTATGGAAAGATAAGTAATGAATTAAATATTTTTAGTTAAGTTTTAGTATTTTGGTTGAATGTGCCACCTAATGAGATCTTCTTAATAGTGCACAACTGGACAAATAAAAATATTATTTTAACCCAGCTTTCAACAGATTTGATAACATAATTAAAATTGTAAAAGTACATACAAATTAGTTTCTATGTTTGTTACTTTTTCATCGTTGCATCCTTGAAAAAATAATCTAAAATAACAAGTTGAAGGAAGAAAGATAGCTTTTTCTTATGGTTTGAGAAGATTTAGTCAATAGATGATTGGCCTTGTTCTAAGTGTTCAGGAGATGGGTTATGGAAGAGGGAGCCTGTGGAGGAATGTATTTCCTTTCCTCCTAATTAATATGCAAATATAGTCTTCCCATCATTGATAGTCTGTGAAATATCACGTGGCTGCTCTTTAGTTCTGTTTTTGAATTTATATAGTTTTCAGCTAATTTTGGATTCTTCAGAGACCTGTGTTATATTTTGTAGCTAATACTGTAGATACACTCTTAATCTAAACATTGGTATTGTAAATAAAGAAAATGGGGGGGGGAGTAGGAAAATAGAGACTTGACCTAAAATTTAGCATTTGATGTGTGTGTGTATGTGTTGTGTATGTGTATGGTGTGTTTTATGAGTTCAAAAGTAATGTATATTTTATCTCAACTTTTAAATTCCTTAAGGTATAGATTGTATTTCCTATGAGGCTGTCTTGTACTTGATCTTGGGATTTTTTTATTTTCTCTTTGTATTTTTATTTCAGTAGTCTTTAAAGCTCCTTCCATCTCACTTTTGTATGGTATTTTAATATGCTGTTAGGTCTAATATTTATAGTTTGAAGAAATAAAAAAAGAACCTTTTCCTTTTCTTATTAACCTTACTACAAAGAAGCCAGTTAAATGGACCACAGTTTTAGGATAGATTGTGTCCATGTTTTTTCTTCCAAATTAAAAACATTTTCCTCATTGTTTAATGACTCATTGCAGTTGATGTCTTCCCTACTGATTGAGTCTGCTGGAGACTTCACCATGCAATTAATGTATAATTGAAACCTCCTTGACACAATTATATACTGGCTGTAGTCCATAGTTCAAATTTGCATAGATCCTGTTTCATTTTATATGAAACTAAGGATTCTTCTATCTTGTAGCCCTTCACTGATAAATGAAACAGAGCTCAGCTCAACGTTTAACATTCTAACTTTTAACACTTCTAACAAAATGAAGCTAATATTATTCAAGTGTCAAAAATGTGTTACTTCTGTCAACTTAATTGTGAGAAGGTCAGTGGGATTACGCGGTTATTTACAGTAGTGTGATTATATGGAAAGTGTTGTTCTGGCCATGATGGAATTCCCAGAAGGCAGAGTTAGTTCTAAGAGGAGAGAGCTTGCACAAGGGAACACTCAAAAAATATATATGTAGAAGGTACCCCTTGCAGTCACTAACTGTTCTTCCATACACAGCTTTAAAGGAACTGTTTGGGCCTGGGCAGTAACTGCTGGGAGTGAAAACATGCAGGACAGCCTTTGAAACTCATACCCAGCCAGTGATAATTCCTGTTCTCAACCGCAGTTAAGCGCAAGGTGTGGTGGTATGTTCTTTGGAAAACAATGCACCTTTTTTTCCTTATTCCTTCATTGAAGATGATGTCAGTAGTCACTTTCCTTTTCTTGTTGAGTCAGATGCAAGTGAGATAGTCATCTGAAGAAAATCTGCTGTGATTTAAAGATCATTGATAATTTGCTGTATTTGTATGTGGATCTCTTTTGCTCCATCCTACTTATATTAAACCTATGGATTTTTTATTTCTCAAACGACTTTTTTCCCCATTAAGCTTTGAGCTTGTGAATGTGGGAGTACTTCAGGAAGGATTAACTAAGTCAGCACCTGGAGCATTATCAGTGTATATGACTTTAAGTTCTCAATTTGAGGTTTTGAACATGCACATAATGTTGTTCTAGATGTCAATACTGTTTTGAGATATTTAGGAGTAAAGGCTTGAGGTAGGGAAAATAGGAGGATGGGTTTGTTTCTAACTTGGCCTTCTAATGAATTTAACCTTATAGAGTCCCAGTGTATGAGGAAAGACATTCTTAGTAGATTCCCTGCTTTGAGCAGGTTTTGGACTTCACTTGTTATTGCAGAAGCTCTCAGCAAAATGTGAAAACAAAGCTTAGTCTTAATTGGTTTGCAGATTCCTTCTCTACAGACTGCTTTGGAGTTTCCCTCTTTACTTAGTCTTTGCGCAAGCATTGTTTATAATTTGCTCTGTGGGACAGATATGCCTTTAAGATTTTTATTTTCGTAGACTTTATTAATATTTCTTAGAGTTTTTTGTTTTGTTTTGAAACACTGTTTTGTTTACTCAAGAATTCTTGAGTAAATGTCATATACTAGAAACAGGAAAAGAGTTCTTGAATGTAAATTTTTTAACTTATGCCACTGTTCCTGAAATTTAAAAAAATGCCTATAGAAGATAATTGCCATAATTCTTGACTGTAAGTGAGAGCACAGAGGAACGTTATATTTTATATTTTTCTAATCACTGTGACAAATACCTGAGCAGAGTACATTAAGGAAGGAAGTGTTTATATTGGTTCACAAGTTTGAGGATATAGTCTGTCATAATGGGGGAGGTTGTCCTGGTTTGCTTTCTATTGGTGTGATAAAACACGGTCCAGAACCAACTTATATGAAGAAAGGGTTTGTCTTAAATATCCTAGTCATACTTTATTGGGAAGAGAAATGAGGGCTGGAGCTCAAGGCAGGTATGTGGAGGCAGAAACTGAAACAGTCATGGAAGAGTGCTGTTTACTGTCTTGTTCTCTGTGGCTCTTTCAGCTTATATATATATTTCAGGACCACCTGCCAAGGGGGTGTCACCATCCCCGCTGGGCTGCACCTTCCACGGCAGTCATTAATCAAGTCTGCACAGGCTTGTTCACAGGCAGTCTAATAGAGGCATTTTCACAATTAAGGTTTCCTCTTCTTGGATAACTTAGCTTATATCAAGTTGACCAAACAACAACAAAGAAAAACTTAACTAGCAGAGAAATCTTGGCCCCAGGAACATGAATCATGTCATCATAGTTGAAGTGCAGTCAGGAAACAGAGAGAGATGCTAACTATTTGCATTTTCCTTTTCATTCACTTGGGATCCAGCCCATGGAATGGTGTTACCCACAGTAATACCTGCCTTAATTAACTTGTCCTTGTTTGCTTTCTGTTGCAGTGTTAACGTGACCAAAACCAGTTGGAGAAGGAAGGATTTAATTTATCTTGAAAGTTACAGTCCGTCATTGAGATAACTCAGGGTAGAAACGCAAGCAGGGCAGGAACTAAGAAGAGACTATGGAGGAATGCTGTTAGTGGCTTACTCCCTAGCTTCTGCTTAGCTAGTTTTTTTTTATATAGCCCAGAATTCTCTCTCTAGGTATTGTATTGCCCACAGTGATCTGGATCGTATTACATCAGTTAATAAGTCAGACATGCCAGCAGGCCAATCTGATCAGGCAATTCCTTAGTTGATACTCCCTCAGATAACTCAGGGCTGTTTTAGGTTGAAATCTGAAGTTAAATAGGAGATAACCCAGTCTAGCAACCTTGCTGGGTAACTTGTCTTTTTAGGTCATTCTAGTTCTGTTCATTTGACAAATCAGCATTAACCATGACAGTTCGCAAATAACATGGTTCTATCTAAATATTTTTTTCAGATTGGTTTTTCACTTTATCCAATCTTCACAGATATGCTACAGAGCAGCATACTAGTTGATGTAAACATCATGTCTGAGTGAAATTGAGAGATGGTAAATTGGGTAAATTGCTACTTCTTTTTTAAAAAAAAGGTCAGTTGTAAAATTAGTAATGTAATACCACTTTAGATAAGAAGATAAGTTCTTAGTGAAATAAACGTAGTTAAATTTAGTATTAAATACTTAAATTCATCTCTAGGAATACATTTAAAGCTTGGTAGACTAGGGAATGGATTTTTTTCTCATATTTAACTGATATATTGTCCTTCCAGATGCTGCTTTATAGCTAAACTACTTGGGCAAGGAGAGGCATAGAAAATAACACACTACTGTTTGTTCTGTTAAGACTTTAGTTATACCTTAGAGGGTTAATTTTGCCTTATTTATTTATTTTTTTGAGATCCTATATTCTATCTAGCCATTGCTATCATTAACTGGTATTTCTTAAGGCAAAAGGGGAATTGTAATAGAAGATATAGGTTGATAATTGGTAATTGATCTAGAGTAGCCAAACTAATAGTACTGTAATATGAACACTTTGGTCATACTCTTTGTTTTGTTGATTAAATCATTGTATACTTTATTGATCTAATGTAAACTTACGTGCTATGACTTTAATGTTGGTGCAGCAGTTGGAATATATCCTACAATTGATGATGAACATCTTAGAGTTCTCAGGGCTCCGTGACAACCCTGACACAATGTTCATCTTTCACATTAAACATTTCTAACAAGAGACTTATGTCTGCAGTATATAAGGAACTCTCACATACTGACATTAAAAACTCAGAATTAAAAGATTTGATATTTAAATAAAGAATACAATATCCAGTAAACACAGCACTTCACACCATTCAGAAAGGGCAAAATTAAAAATCTAGTTCTCAGGAATTTTTGATAAAAATACAAAATGGCAACTATTCTTTAAAACTGTTCTTTGCAATTTCTTACAAAAATTAAATGTACTCCATGATTCAAAAATTCACTTCAAGATGTGTATATATATATATATATAAGAAATGAAAATATATGTCTATAAATCACTAATGTAAAAACAAATAAATCACTATGTAACTCCTGTGCTAGCTTTATTTCTACTAACCCACATCTTAGAACCTCACTGATGAGGACTGAATGATTGTTCCTGCTATTAATTTCTTATATTTAAATTTATCCTATCATGATATAAAAAAGAGGGGACTTTGGGGGATGTGTTGGTTGATAGTGTCAACTTAACAGAATCTAGAATACCTAGGAAACAGGCTGTCTAAATAGGTTAGATGAGATGAGAGGCCAGTGAATCTTTGGACAGCACTATTCCAGGGGCTGGGATCCTCAGTGGATAAAATGAAGACAGTGAACTGTGACAGGCATTCATTGCTCTCTGCTTCCTGATTGTAGTTGCAATATGACCAGCTACCTCAAGCTCCTGCTGCCATGCCCTCCCAGCCATGAGGGACTGGCTGGACCCCTGAACTAGCATATAATAAACTCTTTTTTCCTTAAGTTTGATTTGTGACAGCAACTAGAAAAGTAACTAAGACTGGGGCTAATTAAGATGGGAACTCTGCCCTCAGTAGTAGGATTAATGCCATTGCAGTTCAAACCTCAGAGGATTCTTTTGCTCTCTTTACTGTTAGAATATGGGGTGCAGATTGAACCCCTAAGTAGTTCTTTCTTCTAGGGGCTTCTGGTGTGTCAGTATCTTGATGTAAGTTGTCCAATAACCCACCTTGTCTGTCATGTTTTTATTATAACACTTGGAACGAACTCTGAGACCTATACATCCACCATTAGCAGGAACAAATTAGTTTCAGCATAGTATAGTGATAGAATACCACTCAGCAGTAAAAACGTGCAAACTACTGATCGTATTTCCACACTATGGATGAATATTAGAAATACTTGATTGAAGATGCCAGCTGCAAAGGATTATGTCCTATATTACTTTATATATATGAATATGGCTAGATCAGTGTGTGCCAATGGGCATATAAAGTGATTATTGAGAGAAGAGTAATGGGAATTGATCTTAATGAGTTATATTTTTAAAGATTTATTTAATTGTTTTATGTATGAGTGATCTATCTGCATGTACCAGATCTCATTATAGATAATTATGAGCCACCATGTGGTTTCTGGGGATTGAACTCAGGACCTCTGGAGGAGCAGCCAATGAGCTTAACTTCTGAGCCATCTCTCCAGCTCCCACATTATATTTTTATGAACATGCTCTGAGTATAATTATAATTTTTCACATTTAATTGTTTGTAAATTTTGTCAGTGCTACATGCAAAAATACATTAAAATAAATTCCAACTTGTGAGAGGAATGATTGCAAACTTATGTCCTGATTATTTTGAAGGCTCTGTATAGAGCATTTAAATGGAATCTAAGAGAACCTGTACTGTAGGTAAATCTCTGCTGCTTTTTGTTCTTAAGGTGTAATGGAAATTTTTATGTCATAAGTTCAAATATTATAGTCTGTTAGGAGAAACAGCCAATTCCAGTAGAGGGATCATGGGTTCGAGTTATGTACAGTATCATTAAAGTATTGGAGTTTAATTGGCAGTTATTTTTGTTTCCCTTACTGGTATAATAGAGTGTGTCCTTAGTGCCCCTTAGATTTGATCAGTAAGATGAACAGTTGGCATATTAATCTTTTCAGTGAACTTCAGAAGCAGTTGTAAGGTTTATCCTTACGTTACCAACTGACCAAAGGCTGAACACATTTTGAAATAGAGCTGCTTCTTATTGTTAACAGAGGAACTCTGCTGTTCTTAAAATAGAAAATACCTTGACTCAAGCGGACATTAAAATACTAGAACATGAGGGAAAAAAGTCAGTTATTTTTAAAACTCTGAATCATATGAGTTGAACGTTAGTAAAACTGAAGCAGCTAGTGTGGAAACTAATGAAATAGGTTGAAGTAGGTATGTCATAATTTTTATTATTTGGGTAATATCATTTGCTTTTATTTATACTTCATTATTGAAGTACTTTTATAACATTTCAGAATCAAAAAAGAAAAATATGGTATTTAAAAATTTGAAAAATTTAACCTCAGCTAGGTATAAACTGAGACAAAGGAAACCAACCTAGTTTTGGTGGTAAAAACTCTGTTTTGTGTGTCTGTTGCATGAGTTGAAGAGCAGAGATTCAACTGTGTGTGTGTGTGTGTTCTAGTAGTTAATGTTTTCCATTTGCATGTGCAGGTTTACTAAATACCTTTGTTAATTCATTTTGATTTACAAATGTTTCCAACATTATATACAATATTTTAAAAATAATGTTTTATTCAAAGTGTTGTTATTTGACATTTTCTATATAAGCTCGATTAATTAAAACAAGCAAAAATTATACAGGAGCAAATTATTAGCAGATAGAAAATAAATATGAAATCAGGTCATCTCAGATAGTTCTGTACTGTTGTTATTAAGCACTAAAGCCTTTCATTTCCACAAAATTAGCATTACTTTATGAAAAATTTCAAGGAACCCTTCCCAAGTATAGACTTCTGTATTTCAGTCCTAACACTAGCCCAGCCCTTAGCCTCTTTTTCATCTTCCTACCCTTGGGAAGCACATACTCTGCAAGTGCAGTGATTGTATTTCCTGATCTCACTGGAGGGGCTAAGCCATGACTAATGGACACTGTGTTCATATTATATTTATTTTAAAAATTAGAGTGTTTATAAATGCTTAAGTATTAGCTATTTTCTTCAGTGCTCTGAAAGAATATTTGACCAAAACAGCTTTGGTTCCTTTTGTCTCACAATTGGAGGGTTACTCTGTCATGGTAGAAAGCACTGGCAGCAGGAGAGTGACACAGGTTGTCACACTGCATTTGATTCAGGAAGCAGAGACGTGCATGCCCGTGTTACGTTAATTTCCTTTTATTCAGCACATGTCCTTACATTTGGAATAGTGTTGTTTATAGTCCAGGTGGATTTTCCTTCAATTAAACCTTTCTGAACTCCCCTCAGAGATATATCCAAAGGAGTGTTTTCATACCATTCTAAATTGAGTCAAGTTGACAGTTAAAATGGTCACCATTATAGCTTATAAAACATAACCAGGTTCTAGAATGGTAGTATCTCTTCAGAATGTTGTTATTTTATAGTATATCTTCTGTGGGGGAGGATACAATAGAAAATTGAAACACATAGAGTTTATTAATACTGTTGTATGATAGTATTAAAGGTGTTCTTAGAACACACTATTGTATATGCTGATTTTCCTACTTGAGAATCTTAAAAGTAACACAGAAGTTTAATACCACTTTTCTAATTTTCCTGAAATATAAAAGTGTAGAAGTTTTCTTTTTAAAGTGTCTTGTGAAATTTGGGATAAGTTGAATCTTAGTGTATAATCATCTATATAGCCACAAAAGCATCTTCCTTTTAAATGACCTTTTGATTTACCATCATGCTTTCCTATAATTAATAGCATTTGAGAAATCAAATTAATGTTACAACTACTGAGTGCTCATTAGTGAATATAAATTATTTATACGTGTACATTGGGCACCCATGAAACACTAGTTCTTTTTGGTATAGAAAGTAAAGACCTTCCGGCAGTGGTGGTGGCGGCACATGCCTCTAATTCCAGCACTCAGGAGGCAGAGGTAAACGGATCTCTATGAGTTTGAGGCCAGCCTGCTTTACACGGTTAGTTCTAGGATAGGCAAGGCTACACAGAAACCCTGTTTCAAACCCAAAATCAAACAAAACAAAAAGGAAAGACCCATACTAGTACTCCAACTCTTTAGATCTACACAAAGGCAAACATTTTAGCTTAAAATAACATTTCAAAATTATTTGAAAATATATTTTCCTTGTTTCATCATATCGTGTACTTTTTCTGTACTTTTTCAAAGGTTTGTCCCATCAGATGAAAAGAAGAAACAAGGTTGTCAACGAGAAAATGAAACACTAATACAGAGAAGAAAAGATCAGATGCAACCAGGGGGCACAGCAATTAGTGTTACGGTACCTTATAGAGTAGTAGACCAGCCCCTGAAACTTATGCCTCAAGACTGGTAAGAGCCTCCCTCCTTTCCCCCATTCTCCATGCATTAGTGTTTTGTTTGCATCTAAAAGGTTTTTTGAAATATTTATTTTGTGTCTATGAGTATGCTATGGTAAGATTGCAGGGATCAGAGGACAACTTGTAGGAGTTGTTTTTTCTCTTTCTACCATGTGTGTCCTGGATCAAGCTAAGGTTGTCAGGTTTGGTAGCAAGCACATTTACTTGCTGAGCTATCTTGCTTTCCCATTTTGAAAATGATATAAACAAGTATACTTTTTAGAATATTCTTGGAAAATTTATTAATCCATATGTGAAGATCTATGCCAATAATGCTGTCATTTCTAGTAGTATCTTACTCTCACATTATAGTATGTCAGAAGTTAACATCTAATTTATTTGTGTGCTTTTGCAGATGCTTTTGAAAGTTTGGGGCTATATTTTTGTTTATGATTTAATTTCAGCCTCAGAAACTTTGAGAAGAGTGAATTTTAAAGTTTCTGTTTTTCTTGGTGACTTCCCTAGTTGTCATTGTGTGTGGGATGTGTGCGTGTGGGTCCGTGTGTCTTGAAGCATGGCCTCACTCTCGTTGTGGCTTGAACTCGCAGTAGTCCTTCTGCTTTACTCTTCTGAAGCTGACTATTGGCGTTAATTCCATGCCTGAGTAGTCTAGGTCTTGAACAGAGTAACTGTTTTGTTAGATGTATAGAATTTTTTATCTAAAGCAGTGATTATTGTTAATGTGTGGTATGAAGATCTCTGGGCATCCTGAAATCCTTTTAAAGGGCAGTCTTTCTGTAGTACTACTCAGGTGATTATTTATTCTCTTGATATATCAGTCCTTAAATAGAACTTTTCTATCCAGTGCCCAAGATGAATCATTATTTTCCTTTCTTCTTCTTTCCCTTTCCATCCCTCTCTCTCTGCCTTCTGTTTAGTCGACTGTTCTTTAACCTAGCCATTTATTTGTCTCCTCATCTGAAAATAGGGTACAGTAGTATTCACCTCACTAGAGTGTTTTGAAGATGAAATGTGTTAACATGATTAATTTATAATGTGGTTAAACAACATTGTCACTAGTAAATACTTTAGTCAATGTTACTAATGGTAAGTAACCATTGTTATTTTGTTCCTGACTCTTGTATGCTTAAACTGCTCATGGCAGTACTTTATAGAAGTTTTAACTAAATATTGTGCAAAATAATGAAATGTGAGGACCTAGAGATTTGTTCTTTCTTGGAAAACTAGTTTGCATAGCTGAAAAAAACGAGTTGCTTTAAAAACCAAACTAACATTTAGTGTAATTAAAATAGTTGTCTAAAGCTTGGTAAATTAGAAAATTTGAGGTGTTCTTATAATCAGATTTCTTCCTAAGGGATTAGAAGATTTGAAAATAAGTCTTGTACTTTCACAAAATGACTGGAAAAATTACTATAATTCAGCATTTTAATTAAATTTAAATATTTAATATTTATTTGAATTTCCAGTAACTTCCTTTTAAACCAGTTTGTTCAATTAATAAATCAGCTACTGATCCTTATTCCAGTCTGCAAGCAGACTCTTTACTCAAGGTAAGAAAAAAGGATTACAGAGATGACCTAAAACTATTCATTGTTTGGAACCATCTCCAGAAGACTTAGGTAGGGATTGGAGCCTTTTTGGTTTATATCCTACCAACATTCTAAAATGTCAGGTTTATTGTTTGTCTCAGCAAGAAGACTGCTGGGAAGACCTTCACATGAATAATTATGAGACTCCTTTTTAAGGATTTGAAGTAGTTATAGCTCAAGTTTGATGTATTCTCCTCTCTCCCACTTCCTTTTTTCTGCTTGTAGGGATCGGGTTGTAGCTGTTTTTGTTCAAGGTCCTGCTTGGCAGTTCAAAGGATGGCCATGGCTTCTACCCGATGGATCACCAGTTGACATATTTGCAAAAAGTAAGATTCTCTCTCCTTACGCTTATTGTGTATTCAGTATAGAATTAGTTTTTAAGAGAAAGAACCATATGTAAGTCACTGTATATGAATGTATTAAATAATTATCATTAAGTAACATACTAACCATTAACAACCTGTGAGATATTTTTAAAGCCTTTTGTGCATTAATATTTTCTATGTGTGTTACCTATGTGTTACATTGCTAAATATTTTAGGTTACTTACATTATAAATCTTTCAATATGCCTATACATAGTTACTAAGATTGATAACTAGCTTTATATAATGTATATTATATAGAGTAATGATTTTCACTAATTTCTGATACCTGCATATATCAAGCTGTAACTAAGTTTTTATATAGGTTGACTTGCTGAATATCAGCACTAACTTAAAATGTCCAGGACATTTATCAGCCACCTCATCTGGGATGGTTATTGTGTATTCTTCGTTCATTTCTTTCAGCTCAAGTCTTCCTTCTCTAGAGAAGCCTTACCTAGTGCTTGTTTCCTGGCAATTTCTAATTTTTATATTTTTATTGGGTGTCTTGCCTGGCAAGAATGCAAATACCACAGTAGGAACATTCTTCTGCTTTCTGTGTTCATTCAACTTTGTGTTCACAACAAAAGAATGCCAGATCATGGAAACTTTAAATATCCTACAAATGAATTATTTCATATAGATGAAATCTGTTGAACATACATTGGTGTAAATTGATGCAGTAGATTTTTTAGTGTATTAGGTGGAAAGAATAGTCTAACTATTACTTAATTGGTGGGCCCAATTAAACTATTAATGTTAGTAAAATTAATTAAAAATTATTCTCATGAGATGGACAGTGACAACTTATTGTGAATATGAATTATACAATTATGCAGTCCAGATATTTTAGCAGCCCATTTTTGTTGGTAACATCATTCTCTCCTAAAATTACAGTTTTAATAATTTGTTTTTATTTTACCTTAATCTGATCTTAAAGATAAATTACAAAATTGCTGTTAGTATGATAGCTTTTTATGTCATTTCTGAGGAATGCATAGAGTTTGTACATAGAAAGTTAAATATATTAGAGAGAATTAAAATGTGTTAATGAATGCAAATACTTGTTTCATTTTATTTATTTTAAATCTTGCCTTGTTGGCTATAGAAATGATTTGGTTACCTTTAAGATAAAAAGACTCTGAGTTTTATTAGAAATATAATGTGTTTATTTCAATTGTTGAGATTTTTGTTCTTCCAAGGTAGATAAGGATGTTGAGAATTTAGCAATAATCAGTAATTTTATTCCACGTATTATTCTTTCTCTTCATTGTTGCTTTCATGCTAGCTCCTTTCTGGCAATGGTTAGCAATGTTTGCCTTCCCTATTTAAATGACTCACAAGACCAAACCATGAACTTGATCTCAAACCTTCCTTTTTGTAACTACTCTGAAACAATTATTCCCACAAACTTGTGCTCAGTTCTTAAGTCACTGTAGCTTGGCTCTTACACTAAAAATTGTTTGGTGATCAAACTCAGTTGTCAGGCTTATTTAACAAGTGTGTCTTAACTGCTGAGCCATCATGCCAGCCCCACTTTATGTTTTGAGACAGGTTTCTCATTGAACCAACTTTTAGTTCATCATTGTGGCTAGTCTGGCTAGCCATTGCACTTCAGGGATTTGCCTTTCTCTCTCCCCAGAGTTTGGGGATATAGTCACAAAGTTTCAGGCCCGAATTTTTATGTGACATGAGAGATACTATCTTAGGTACTTAAAGCTCATATGGCAGGCAATTTACTGACTGAGCCATCACCATAGCCCCTTTAAATTAGTTTAAATTTAGTTTAAGCAGCAATTTAATGTAAAAGTTAGCATTAGAAAAACAATTGATGTAATAAGCAGAATGAAAAGTATTTAGAAATGTTAATTTACATTTAATGCAATAATTTTATAATTTTGTTTGTTTGGTTTTTGAGACAGGGTTTCTTTGTGTACTCCTGGCTGTACTGGAACTTGCTTGTAGATCAGGCCGACCTTGAACTCAGATTCGCTTGCCTCTGTTGGGATTAAAGGCATGCGACCTTTCAGCTATAATTTCATAAATTTAAAAATAGTCAAAAATTATTTTTTACATAATATATTTTGAAATGGGTTTTTTGTTTTCAGGATAGGGTTTCTTTGTGTAACACCTCTGACTATCTTGGAACTCTTTTTGTAGACCAGGCTGGCCTCAAACTCACAGAGATTTACCTGCCTCTACCTCCCAAGTGCTGGGATCAAAGGTGTGTGCGTCACCACCACCCTGCTGAAAGTGGGTCTTTTCAAGTCTGTAACACAGAATCCCTTAGTGAATTGTTTTAATTAAGTGTGCATTTAGTAAAGTTTATTTTTAAGGGTAATAGTTTTTAAGTAATTTTTAATTGTATCTTCCATTTATTCATTTTTACTTTCTTTGAAGACTTGAATCTTGATTAGTTATTAATGTCACAAGCCAGTGTGTTAGGTAGACATACAGTGTAGGTCTAGTATTTTGAGAAGCTGAGCTGGGAAGATGGCTATTAATTTGAGGTCAGACTGAACTACATAAATGAGATCCTGTTTCAAGAAAACCAAAAACACCAATATGCAATGAAACAAACAGTCCACAAGGTTACAGTCATAATAATTTTTACAGTCACTTGTTTTCTCTTTAGGAAACCCTGATACCAGGTAATGATGGTGATAATAACAGTTGTGCAACTAGGGGGAAAAACCCACAAAGTCTAAGGGAAGTAGCATTTTACATATGTGTTTGCAAAGCAAAGCTCCATTCATCACACACTGAGTGTACATTTAGAAATAAACCTGTTATTATGCCTTAAGTGTTCTTCAGAGTATAGGAAAGGAAGATAATTTTTTTTTCATCTGCATTAGTTCTTCAGTTATCTTTTAAGATTGAAAAATCATACCATTTCATTTTCTTTATATTTTGTGGTATTTATCACATTTGGAATAAAATTCAGATATGTTTCATCCAGACCATTGCCTACCCAACACAAATTAGTTTTTTATAAGGCATTCCAGGTTTGCTTCCATGTGAGGACCTCTGGAAACATTTCTGTTTTATTTTTCAGCCTGAAATCCTCTTCTATTGTACTGTCTTTGCAGCACATAGTTTTAATTTCCTGCTTGTAGTTGACTCCTCAAGAATCCCTCCCTATGTGCCTCGTCCACAGTAATGCCTCATTTTCCTCAGTGCCTTTGATTATTGAATATTTATCTGGTTACTGGCTACTAGAACTCTGTGGAGATGGACAGTTTACCTTGATCACTGTTGTCCTCTTCCTGCATAGAGTAGTTCACCTTTGTATGTAAGCACTCTATAGGGTTTTCTTTTTCTCTCCTATCTTTTGTTTTATAAACCAAATTGTATTAGTTTGGTGGGGAAGGAAAGAAGTGTTGTGTGTGTGTGTGTGTGTGGTTTTTTTTTTTCTCTTTAGGAGTCCATTATTGAGAGACATCAGGACAGAAATTGAGCTGGCCTAAAGGCAGGCAGGAACCAGGCAGGAAAGCTTTGTGGCTTGCTTAGCCTTCCCAGAGATGGCACTGCCCACACTGGGCTGGGTCCTCCCACAACAGTCATTAATCAGGAAAATGCTCCAACAGACTTGGCTCTAGGCCATTTTGATGGATTTTTCTCAGTTGAGGTTACCTCTTCCTGCATTACCTGAGCTTATGTCCTGTTGACAAAAATCTACCAGATTCACTCCCATAGTAATCTAATCTCTCAGGTATTTGTTATTTTGGCTGTTTCTTCTACTCAACTGAAGAACTCCTTTCCTTTACCTAACAAATATTTTATAATTATTTTCCATATCACTCATTGATAAGGGCTTCTAAGACCAGTATCACTCTTTATATTTTACTTCTAAGACTAAACCATTTTCTCTTTGAGCATTCTCTTAATACCGTGTCACTTTGTCCATTGCTTGCTTGTTTTTTCTCTAAGTTTTAAGTTAAACATTATTGCCTGTGTAAACCATTTCTGAATTTATGTCTTGTGAGAAGGTATCCTTTTATGTCTCTATGATATTGTGTTCCCTTACTGTATTGTATTTGAGTTGTCTTTTTCTTACTATCCTTAACTGAATCATGATTTTTTATCTTACCTTATTTGGTATTTCAATCTCCAATAGCTAACTTGTGTTGACTTTAAGTATCTCTGATGGTAAAATAGTGCTTAACAGCTGTTTCACAGATCACTGGTAATCATGTTAATGTAGCTTCAGTTTGGTAATAGAAAGATTTGAATTGTGTTTTAGTACTTGTCTTTCTCTTACTTTCTTTCCAGAAAGTGTTTCCATAATTTTGGCTACAGTTTTAATAAGAATGCAATTTTTTTTACTCCCTGTTCCCCATGTAGTTAAAGCCTTCCACCTCAAGTATGATGAAGTTCGTCTAGATCCAAATGTTCAAAAATGGGATGTAACAGTACTAGAACTCAGCTATCATAAGCGTCATTTGGATAGACCAGTTTTCTTACGTTTCTGGGAAACATTGGATAGGTAATTGTGATCCTAAAATATATTCATACATGCTTTATTTTAGTGATTTTTGTCAGAATTTTAAAATCTTTAAAGCTATAAGCTATAGTCTGTAATCCCTTGCTTTGAATATAGTCTGATTTGATGCCAACATAATAATTGATGATTGACAGATGCTTTGATTTATTGACTTACTGTGTAAATGTAGAGTTTAGAGTCTGTTAGAAGGCATACTAAACTGTGTGAGAAGTCAGATTTTGTGATCTTGCTGTCATGAATTGTGTAACCTTCTGAACTTGATTTTCTTTAAAAATTTTTTTTCAAAAAAAATCTTTTCTCACTTTACATGCCTATCCCAGTTCCCACTCCCTCCCCTCCTCCCACTCCCCCCAACTACTCCCTGCCTTACCTCCCACCCACTCCTCAGAAGCCTGAACTTCATTTTCTATCTGCTTAGGGAGCCTGGTGTCAGGTGACACCTGGGCTTTACCCCTGAAAGCTTGAGTTTAATTCTTACATTTATTTGAATTACTAGGATAGAACTGTTAAGTCCTTTAAAATAACTGTTCTGAAACTTACACACATAAGAACAGTGAATTATCATAACACTGTAGACTCAGCTGCTATTTGTTATATTCCCTGAAAACTCTTTCTTGTTTGGTATCTCTCATTGGATTGTGTCAGTTTTCTCAAAGTCATGACTATAACTGGTAGTAAGACAAATGTGCTTCCAATAAGCTCTTAGGTTATAGAATTTAATTAGAAAAATGTTTTGTTTTTTGCTTACTATTTTTCAGAAATTCCAGAATCTAGTTTCCAGCTGCTTAGTAAAAACAGCATTTTGTCCATTAGTGATTTTAAAGTTATAAAGAAGTCACCCTTTTTTACATGTAATATTCTTAAAATTTCAAAGTTTGTGTTGTCATTATAACCCATTATTATATTTTTGTATCACCATCATAACCTATTACTCTATTTTTTTCTCCAGATACATGGTAAAGCATAAATCCCACTTGAGATTCTGAATCATTTGATTCCTCCTTTTCCGAAAACTTGGTTTAAGAAGCATGGATATAGCTTGATCTACAAACTGAAACCCAAGCTTTATGAATTCATCAAGAACTTGCAAATGAAGAAGGCTACAGAGCAGTCTTTTATAAGACCTTGTTTGATGCTGTGTGCTTCAAAGGGGCATTTTCTCCCATCCATACAAGCAAACTTTTTTGGCTTACAACTATTTTTTTAATATTAGCCTTCTAGTCTGTAATGGAAATTGTATATTTTGATAGAAGCTTTTTCCTCTATTGGTTAAATTAGCATTACTTAAAATTTGTTTCTTTAGAAATAAATGCAGGTTATAAATGTGTGTATATTTAGAAGTTATTAGGCTCTCTAAGCCATCTTGCTTCTGATTTTTCATTGCTCTATGATTCCTTTTACTGGAAAATACTCTCATGAATGGTTTTAAATTTTAGACTCTATAGAACTTTAAAACCCCACCAAAGGGAAGTAATTATTAAATCAGTTGAAAGTGAGCCTGTGTCTATACTATGTCTATACTAACTCATGTTTAAAAAGGAATAATGAAAAATCAAGAACAAGTCTTCAGTTTCAGTTGAACTCAGCCTTTTCAAGATTTCTTTTGTAAATGAATACATTTAATGAATGTACATTCTCTTTGTTGACTTTGATGATTTTAAACTTAAAGTGATATATTTCTATCTGGGATATGTTTCCACTTGAAAAGAAATCTCAAAAAAAAAACCCCACAAAAAACAAAGATTAAAGTATAATAGGCTGTAGTGACTTTTACTTGGGAAACTAAAGTATGATTTGGGGGACTGAGTACGCATTAACCTAGTTACAGTGTAACTTGAACTTCTGAGTTTGATTCTTATATGCTATAGGATTTTGAGTCTTCTATTTGTACACATGTCAACTTGGGACTTCTTATCTTCCATTATCCCTAAATATTGATAAATTCCCAGGCACCAAAGAACACATTTGCTTACGTGTCTGAACAGAAACAAGATAAAAAAAAAAACCACTGGTATTTTTATGTGTGTTCAATGTAGTATAAAATATGAAACCTATATTTTAACTTAGTAAAGTATTTTACTATTTCTCTACTTTAGACAGAGTGTTGCATCTAAGCTGCAATGAATGACCACGATCCTTAGTCTTGGTTTATCTTTTACTATTTAAAAGGAGTGTTTATTCATTGAAACTGAGTTTTTTTCATTAGAGCTGTTGACCATCCCACCTTGTGTCTTGTTTTCCTCAGTGGCTATCTCTTAGGTTGTCAAATTGGGGGATGTGGGGAGAACAGTAAGACATTTAGCTTTTTCTTTCATTCTTGTGAGGATACTTAGCCTCTTTAGAATTTAATGCTATCATAAAGATGAGAAACAAGTATTATTTATTTTATTAACTTACTATAAAAACCCATTATCAGTAAAAACAGAAAAGATATTTATTCAGGCGGAATTCAGTGGGCTTTCCAGAAGAGAAGCAGCTAATGTTTTAAATGACTTTAATACATTTTTAGTGTTAGTAGGTTTTGCCCAGTTTCCCATTCTCTTGCATCCTCTTCTTTCTGATAAAAGAAAACTCACTTTATTCACAGAATTTCTCAGCATATAAATCTATTCTTAAATTATGTATCGAATAAACTTTTATCCATAATAAAATAGTCAGTGAGTCAAACCTGTAATACTTTAATGTAAATTACTTGTTAAGACTACTGCAAAGTGAACATGAACTACTTACTACCTTTCCATAAAGAGATTTGGTATTTATTCTTACTATCTGAAATTTACTTGATAACAGAGTATGATTAAAATTGATATCTACTTTGAACATGGTTTATTTTTCTATTTTAAATTTGCTTTGTGTATAGTCAAAGGTTTCTGGGTATACTCTGTAACTTAGTAAACCTGGAACTATGCTTTTCATGTATCTTGGAATCAGATCCTTTTTGTGCACTGGGAATTTTTTTTTTTATTTTTTAAGATTTAAAAAAATTCAAGGTGGAAGCGTAATGAGTTTCATGATAGCATTTCTGTATATACATGCCATTTTACTTGTTCTCTTCTCACCCACCACCGTCCTCCCCAGCCCTCTTGTCCCAGTTCCCTGTTTGCTTTCCTATTACATACATTCTTTCTTTCTCATTTTTCCTTACCCTTCCCTAAGAACTCTTCTTCCTTCTGTATCATAGTCTCCTTTCTTTCATTACCTACACATAAACATGCATATACATTTTAAATTTTTTTAATCTGAACATTTTCGTTCCCTAAGTAAGTTTATGAAATTTTATAGTGATTAATTATAAAAATAAAGGGGAAAAGTAAATTATAAAGATCCACTATGCTCAGCCAATCATTCATTTTTCTCTTGTGACTCAGTTCTACAGCAGCACCTAACATAGTGCCTTGCACATGTAGGCATTCAGTAGTTATTTATGTGTGTAAATGGATGATGTGTTTTCAACATAAGTCCATAAAAATAGTTCTGACCTTATTTGATCTTAGAATTTGAGAATAAAGAATTGTAAGCAATGAGAAGAAATGAGTAGTTTCATGAAAATGAGTATACATTAATAAGTTCAGTTTATCTGTAAGTTGCTAATTGAGGTACTTTTGCCAGCCTTGTAAAGGAAGGTTCTCTGTTATTTGGAGTCTTGGTGCTAAGTAACAGTAAGAAAAAAAAAAGTCGTTTTTAATCAGAAGCTCACCATTTAAGGAGATTTGAAAAATATATCTGAATCCTTACTCTTATTTTCTGGGATAAACTCAATTGTCACTAATTTTCAAAAGTTTTCCAGATAATTTTGTGTGTGTGTGTGTGTGTGTGTGAGAGAGAGAGGGAGAGGGAGAGGGAGAGGGAGGAGTGAGATTTACCCACTTAAAGTGTTATTGGAAGTAATACCAGTATTAAATGTTGTGTTTTCCCCCTCCTTTTTCTCTTCATCTATGTATGTTTTTTGTGTGTGTATGTATGTTTTGTGTGTGTGTATGTATGTATGTTTTGAGGCCACTCTTTGCACTAGACCATCTCTCATTGGTATATCCCCAAATGACAAATTCAAAACTTATTTATTTAATATACAAGGAGTATTTTGCTGTTTAATATTTAAACATTTAATATATTTCATTATTAATTAGTATAATTTGTGGTTTGTTTCCTGTTTGCTTATTACTTGACTATTCTTTAGCAGCAGCAGAACAGCAGTTTATATAGGAAGAACTAATTCATGATGAGGAAAATCTCAAGTGTTTAAGTTCAAAGAACTATTCACTTCTTTGCTATGCAGAGTAAGATATAATTCAATTATGAAAAGAAAGGCATAGTTTGAGTTAGTCTACACAAAAAGGTTCTCACCTAAATGAAAATTCACTTATCTAATAAATATTGAAACATTTCCTAAATAAAAATGTCTGTGACTTCTTAACGCAAAGTGATGACAGTGTTCTTTGTTTGTTTTTTTTTTTTTTGAAGGTTTTGGGAAGGGATTATTTATTGCACTGAGCTATGCAAAATTATTTGACATTTTAAAGATTTTTTACAAAATTATAAATACAGTAGTTACTAAAGCTGGTCAGAATCATTTAGAAAGTGGCTTTAATCTTTGTGGGTTTTTGTTTGTTTTGTTGTTTGTTTGTTGTCTTAAGAATAAGCCCAGAACCATGTGCATTTTAGGCAAGTACTTCTCCCAGTGAGTTACACTCCAAACCATAGATTGTGAAATTGTTTAATGCAAAATTATAGTTAAACTAGAGAAAATTTGTTTTTAATCCCCCACTCCAGGGAAATTTATTAAAGCATGTGTGTGAATGCACATACATGCACACACAAGTCAAAAGATTTATTATTCTGTCTAACTTAAATTCATATAGAATGTTGAGAAAATTATTAGGTAAAATCTATAGACGTTTCTTTTTAACTGAAAAGCTGGTGCCTGCTGTTTTTCCAATAGATGAAATTTAAATTGAATTGTGTTTACTTTTAAATTACTGGACTGAATTTCCATTATCCACTTTCATATGATGATTTTCATAATTTATAATGTAGAATTGATTAACCTTGACTTAGAGAATTTGATTAGGGACTTTAAATTAGCTCCTAAATTTTTTGATGTATTCCTGGCAATGTTTAGAAGTTTGTATTGTCCCTAGCATAGTTTCTGCACTAACATGTTGGCAGAACAACTAAGGAAAAATTGAAAATGTACAAATGAATGTATAAAGAATTTCTTCTAGTAAGTATAGGTTAATAATGCTTTCAGGTCATTGATGTGTTTGGGATTGTGTGTATTTTAGGAATTGTTCATAAGGCTATCTTGGAAGTTATAAATTGCCATACACTGAAATGCAGTAAGCATTTTTATATGAATAAAGTTTGTGAACTACAACCAGATTTGTGCCAAAATTTAAAAGGTTGGATTACAGTATGTCAAAATTAAGCTAATAATCTTTTCAAGTATTTTGTGTGCTGTTGCATTTTGTTTCTATTTTAAACAAAAGTAAAGCTACTCAACCTCCAACCCCAGTTATAGTTCTTGATAGGTGACTTAGTCCCTTTTATGGTAGTGGCCTCTGTCACTGGTTGCTTAATCATCAACTAGTGTTGTTTGTGAAGCAAAGTAACTCCTGAATAGATCTTCATTTGAGGTCTCCATTACCTGGTGAAATATTCTCATTCCATTTTTCTTAGCTTTAAATTGTGGACTTTATTTTACACGAAACATTTTGCTGGTAAAAATCTTGGAGATAGCCAGGTGGTGGTGGTGCATGCCTTTAATCCCAGTCCTTGGGAAGCAGAGGGCAGATAGCAGGTCTCTGTGAGTTAGAGACCAGCCTAGTCTACAGAGCAAGTTCCAGGACAGGCTTCAAAGCTATATAGAGAAACCCTGTCTCCACTCCCCCCTCCCCCCACCAAAGAAAATCAAAAGATCTTGGGTATATATCTACCTTCCCTTAATTCCCCCAAAAGGCCCTGAACAAAACACAACAAATGAAATGTGAATGTATGTATGTATGTGTGTGTGTTTATACACATGTACATGCACACACACATATATATGTGTGTGTTTGTGTATATACATACACAAGTATACAGTGCATGCCTACCAAGAAGGCAGAAAGTATTGTGAGTTTGGGATGTTTTCTTTATTACAATGATGTATGAGATGTGTAAACATAGTCTTTTTGTTCAGAAAATAAAGCTGTTTACTTTTTGGAATTAATGCGTTAAATCCAGTTAGTCTTTTTTTTCTCAGTTAATAAGTTAAATAATTTCTAGAATTAGAGTTATTCGTAAAGTCATCAGGCTTCATTGACCTACTGAATTTACAGTTGAAGTATATCAAATTTCTTGTTATTGTAATAGTATTAAAAGTATATTCCAATATCTTAACTATAAATATTCTGATTTTGACATTATATAAATTTCAAACCAAACCACCTTTCTATATAGTCAAATACAATTGAATAATTAACAAGATTATCATATTGGCAACCCCAGTAATAATATGTGAATCTGATGTGACAGTTTTTTAATAAAGGATTTAACGGGCCCTTCCAAATCTCATTTTCATTTTTTTTCACAAGTGCTCAATAAATATCAACTTTATTCTTCTTTTCCCTTCAATCATCTCTTAGATCCATGTCTATGAAGTAAAAGCGAATGTGCTGTTGGGTTATTTTTTTAAGGCTCAGAGATGTACATGTTAATAGCACATTACCAGGTAAGGGTTTTCTTTCTTATTTTCCGAAAAAAGTTCCTCTTTAAAAATTTAATTACATAGTGATCGGCATTTTGTGTGAATTGGAAGACTTAATAACTTTTTTAAATGACTACAGAAAACCTATTCAAGTAGTCTTATAGTAGATCCTTTGTTCCAGAATTTATACTTTATAAAGAATACTGAATTAATAAATAGAGCTGAGGTCACACTGAACCTTGAGCCATCTGAGAAATTCTGTTATTATATTTTGATATTTTATTGGACTCTGCTTTCTTTCCTAACAAATTCCTGGGAGATACACACCAGGTTATGGAGTGTGGTAAAACAAGGTTGTGTATTCTTACATAACTGCCTTCCTAGAATTAACAGACTAAATGTGATGGCATCATTTTCTTTTTTAAATTGGCAGGTAATGTAAACGTTCTTTGAAATGGAGCGATTTGAAAGATTTTTATCAGGACTGTAATTACTGAGAAATAGAAAAGTGAGCCTTATGGCTCATGAAGTAGTTTTAGAACAGTTTACCATCATCAGTATTGATGGTGATTTTGACTGAAACAGATTGAAAATGCCTTTGTAATTAATAACCCATTACAGAAACAAATGTAGAGCCATGGATAAAATATTTGAGGTTTAAAATAGTTTAAGGATAAAGTTGACATTGGACCTTGAAGGGAAAAATATTTGAGAATTTTTACTTAAAAAGGAAATATGGCAGAATGTGAATTTGGGAGTTAGGTAGATTTCTGATGTGCTATTTCTCCAGAAACATTGAATTGCTATTTTTTTTTTTGTAGAAGTAGCAGCAGACCAGGGATTTGGAGACATATGCTAGGTGGTATGTGTTCACAGCAAGTGGAATCCAAGTTACACAAAGAGTAAGTCAAGGAGAGTTAGTGGAGATGAGAGGGTTCCTCTACACTAGAAGCTTCACTCTAGTTGGGCTTGAGAGATGAGAAAGGGAGATTGTGTGTGATGTGTAAATTCAAGATTTTTTTTAAAGTGCCAGTACCCAGGTCGTTTTTTAATGCATCTTTTTTACAAGGGCTAACTTGAGTTGTGAGCTGACTGCTGGGTACTAGAAAAAAAGCATCCCTGAATATACTGATGGTAGGAAAGAGCTTTATATTAATGGAGAACTTTTCTCTGAGGAATTTTTGTAGACTTTGAATAAGAACTGTTGAGATGTTAGCAACTTTCTTTTCCTACAGTGCAATTAGTTACATGCTCTTCTGGTTCTTACCCTTCCTGTGTCTCTTTCCTTGTTAGCGTGAGGTGCTATGCTTTATGTTGGTGGCTAATTTTTTTTCTTCCATTTCTTCCTCCCTCACTTTCCTACCAATTCCTTGATTATGCAGCTGAAACCCAGTACTATTCCATTGTCTTCACCCAGAAGTGGCCTTATCCTTTTCTTGATAGAGGAAACAGAAGCCATGAACTTCATGATACTGTATGGCTTAAGCCTTGAATCTACATTTGAGCATCTTTTCTTCCTAGTAGTGGTCTAGTGTCCTGTTGCTTATTAGGGTCTTGTATTTCTGTACAACTTCTCTGTTGTAGTATCTGCTATACTATTCTCTCGTATATTCATCTTGTCACACTGTGATTACATCCTTGAGCACATATTTGTTAACGTTTGTCTTAAACACCAGTGGTGTTCTGGGAGAAGGCTTGATTACTTGTAACCTGCGTCCCTCTTTCTCTTCTAGTGATCGTTCCTAATCTCTAGGTAAGTGTCTGTGACACTAAACAGGACACGTAGTTTATATATACTCTGTTCTGTCTACCAGAATATGAAGTGGGCTCTGAACTCTTGAGTCTTTTCATTCAAAGATCACAGAGGTAGAGGAAAAGTGGTGGTGTCCACATTTATGCTGCCAAGGAGACTACCTTCAGGTGTTCTTCATGTGTCTCATGGTGAGCTCACTTTCATTGAGCTTGGAAAGGGCAAGTCTTCAGTGGGGAAAGTGGAGATTTCCTTATGTTTGAATTGACAAATTTCTGATTAACAAGCCATCAGCCCCCAGAAATAGAGGTAATTGAGTTCTTGCCTGTGATCATTGCTGATTATATCAATAGACAAAGGAAAGTATACAAGCTAAAGAAAATATCATCTGTAGTGAGAACACTCAGAAGTAATGCCTCATTGGTTGAGATGAAAGAATTTGAGTTTTCAAAAGTTATGACACAATTTTTAGACTATACTTTCTATAAAGCAAAATGAAACCCTGAAAGTACTAGCAAAGAAAGGAGTGGCCAAATTGGTACCAGATTAATAATTTGCTAAGGAGGCAAAACTCAAAAGATGTGAAGGTCATAACCTCCAAGAGACAAACAGAATATTGAGTGTGACTAAGAAGAGCCAGTAAAAGCAAGAAGTATTAGGCACAATTTGTAAATATTATTGGGAAATTCCAGTAGTTGAAAAAACTGACTGATGCCAGGCAACACTGGGGGAAAATATAGTTCTAGGTAGATATTTCATTTGGGTAATTATTGTTTAATTTGTGCCAATGACAAACTGTGTTAATGAACAAAAACACTAGCCACACTCCCACTGGAAGTGAAGAGATAGACAATAAACAAATCTGTTTTCAATGGTCACAAATGATAACAGGAAAAGAAGCAGAGGAAATATTTGGAATAAAGTGGTGGAGTTCACCATTTTACAGCACTAAGAATCAAAGCCAGGGCTTTGTACACACTAGGTAAGTGTTTTGTCCTTGGCCCAATTTTTTATATGGATGACTTTTGTGCAGTAGGTGAACATAGCCTTATGAATATATGGGAAGAAAGCACTCAAGAAGAGGTTCAAAGCCATGAGCTAGGATCATATTTACTATTTTGAGAACTGACAAGGAGGCCGCTAGACTGGTGAAGGAGCAGGAATTGAAGTACGAGAGCAGTTGCACTCGGAAACAAGATTCTATGATGTGTTATGGACCCTGTGAGACCACTGACTCTGGCTTCTCTTTGTTTAATGCAGAAGCTGTTGGAGTTTTTGAGAGGAAAGCGCTTATATTTAAGTGATATAAGAGTCACTGATAGATTAAAGGATAGACTGTTTAGTTAAAAAGGGAAACCCAGGAAGAGAAGCTCTTTTGTTTCTGCAGTAATTTAGACAGGTAATAAAGACTTAGGCTTCTATGATACTGGTGGATAAGTGATAAGTGGGAAGATTTTGGAGCTAATTTGCAAGTACAGCAATTGGTTGTAGTGTGCAAGACAATAGAGTCAGCAACATTTCAACATTTTTGTTAACTTTTTGCTTGAACTGAAAAAATATTCCTGCTGACTAGAGTGGACAAGATTGTCTAAGTATGAGGTTTGGGAATGGTAGGCACCTGAGAGGATCAGTTTCCTTTCGAAATTTTTCAAATGCCCATTAACGGTGCAAAAAGAGGTCTTTGGGTTTTAGGCTGAAGAGGAATGTCCAAAGGAAAAAGAAAAGCATGTTTCTAGATTTAAAGCTGCAACCAAGTCTCTTCAGATAAGGTTACCTCGTCACAAAGTTACTCTTGGATGCGTAGGCGATGTCTGGTAGTAGCTTTATCTGAGGAACGTGCCCCTAAAACTTTTAAGATAAAATTAATCGCAATGAATATCCTATGGTAGAGTAACTGAGAACTTGTAATATGAATGTGATATGTTCAGTCATTAAGTCCTACTCTGTGAAAAAGGCCACACTGTCAGTACTGAGCTGTTTTAGCAAAACCCATAGGTAGGAAGGAAGAGAATAAGTTTAGAGAAGCACTTTGGAATATTAAAAAAAATAATTTGTGTTGATGTTTTGGAGATTTTTAAAGTAGGTCTAGAAGTTATTTCCAAGTTATATTGTGAAACTTGAAATTTTTGCTAGGTAATGAGGTAGGTTTTCAGTCACAAAAGCACAAACCCTAAGTATTTCAGTAAACTTTTTAAAAATAGTCTTCTGGTAGCACTTCTTAAAAAATATTCATGGACTTTTTTTTAAATTTGTTTTCATAACTTTTAAGCTTGTAATTTAGCAAAGAGCAAATTTAGGAGAAAGCTCGGTTGCGTCATTTCTTGAATTGCTATGGCTGGCTGTCATTTCCCCTACTGATCCTCTTGTGCTGCTTTACTGTTTTGTGAGTTGTCTGTAAATTGTTGGTGAATGAGGGAGTCAGGGCACCACTGTCAGGCCTTGTTCTTAATTCACTTTGTATCCAGATCAAGTAACAACATCTGTATCAATATATCTGTTATCTATTAATAAACCTTAATTTAAATACAAATACTTACCTTACTGTCCTTTTTCCCCTCAGTACTTTAGTGAATCATCTTGTGTGCTCTCTGATTACTCAGATTTGGAGACCTGTAACACTGTATCTTTCTTGTCAGTGTCACAAAATATCTGATATGAAATAAAAAGAAATTACTTGAATTCACCATTCAGAGGGATTGTTCCATGGTGGGTGTCTCATGTGCATGTGGTGAAGGGGCACTTGGTGGAACCCATTTTTCCTGTCTGAAGGACGAGACAATACAGAGGAGGATGCTAGCACCACACCAACTTTCCCTTTTTCTTCTGTTATTGTGTATTCCATGGTCCCAGTGCCAGCTGTGTTTCAGGAGGGTCTTCCTCATCAGTAGTCCTCTCTGGAATTGCTCTTTAATCCTAAATTCATAATTCTTAGTACAGTTGGCAATAAAGTATTACAACCGCTAAATAAAAATATAGTTGTGTTTGTCAAAAGCATTAATTTGTAGGGTAGTTGTGATTGTTGAAATCCATATTCTTTAGTTCCTGTCCTTTTAACTTTTAACTGGCTACATACTTTTCCACTGTGGCTATGTGAATACCATATAAGCATTCTAGATGGGTACAGTTGTTTGTTCTTACGTCACTGCTGCAGTGACATCCCTGTGTATGCATGTATCTATCTGTATGAAGTATATGCAGCTGTATGTATGAGTATATCGTGGATAAATGCCTGAAAGTAGCATCACGGGGTGAGAAGTCATTTTAAAAAAAGTTTTACTTTAACAGCTGTGGTGGTTAAAGCCTGTAATCCCAGAACTCAGGAGGATGAAATGGAACAATCACCAGGAATACATGGCTAGTTTGGGCTGTGGTATATGATATAAAACACTGTCTTTAAAGGAATGAAATGAAAGAGAAACACTAGATGCATATGTAGGTAAAGATGCACAGTTTTGGCTCTGTCTAGTTTTCTGTGCCACCATACCCCCTTTGAGTGCTGAGACAACAAATGTGCTCCTCCATTCCTTTTTTGTTTGATGTGTTTCATCTGTGTCCTCATTTTGAGCGTGTAGTTGTGTGTGGTTTTATCTTTTCCTCATGAGTGGATTTATGTAAATATCCTCACTGTCAGGATACAGAAATATGACATCAGTACAGCAGTTCTTTGTGCTACCTCTATTACTAAATAATACTCCTGTCTCAACACGTGCAGTTAGCTAATCTATTTGAATTCTTCATAATTTTGTCATTTTGAAACTATTCTATGATACTCTATCAGTTAGACACCATGTCTGTTAGATGAGCTTTTTTTATTCATAAACTTCACCAGCTTCTGTACCAATAGTTTTTTTTTTCTTTTAACTTTTGAGTAGCATTTAATGCTATGAATGTGCTCAAATATGTTCAAATATTCACCTGTTGAAGGACAGGAGCTGTGTCTGGGGGCAGTAGAACTCATACAGCAATCACCTTCATATGAATGTGTGGACATAATTTTTACTCTGATAGTCAGGCCTTAAGTGTGGTTTTTGAATGGTGTGATAGCTGTATATTAGTAGTCTTTAAATCTGTCAGACTATTTTGCAAAGTGACTGTACCTCTAAATTCTCACTATTTCTCCTTGAGGGTTGGAGTATTTCCAGTCTCTTACCAGCCTTTGATATTATCATGAATTTTTTGGTGTTTTAGTAGATGCAAATTGTAGTTGGACATATATTTAGGAACAATTTTTTATCTGTACTTTTTGTCAACATGTGTGCTCATGTCTTCTTTCCATTTTTACTTTGACTTTTTTCAGCCACAGAGTTCTGAGAATTCTTTGTATTAACTACCCTGGCTTTGCATGCCTATTCCTTCCCCCATCATGGTGCAAATCACATAGCTCAAATTTCAGTTGATATGGCATATTAGTTATGGTTGCATAAAGTACAAACCTTCTGGCTAGCTCCCCAGTCCATAGAGTTCAACGTAAGAAACAGCTGGGTGTCATGATCAGTGACCAGTTGCTTCTTTCAAAACCTTTGGTAAACACTACAGACCTTCTATTAAGGTAGAAATCAAAGTGTATGTTTGTGTAGCCTCTGAGTTTTGGGCGATAAATCCTGATGGCACTTTATGAAAACAAATCACTTAAAAATGGAATTGTCCAACAAAGATGAAAGTACAGCACATAAATAAAATTTATAAGATGAAATAAAATTATAATGAGGCACAAATGGGATTCTGTAGGAAATAGTGGATAAGATGTTAACAGTGGTGCATTTAGTAGAATAACTGCAGCTAGTGGAATTTGGTAGTGGTAAACCTCTTGACGTAACTGGGGAAAAGGTGAAATCCCACACAAAGGGGTAAAAATCTTCACTAAAGGAACCAGAAACATCTCAACATTAAAATGAAACATAAAATGTTAGAAGCTGATCCAACTTAGACAACAGTATGAACACTCAGGGTGACCATTTAGGAAATGCGTGTTCTCTGTATTGTAAGTTATGGCACGATAAGGCACTATTCTGAAAGTTTCTAATGTCTTAAGTATACCATGCTAAATAAATTTAGCTTTTAGTACTTGTAAAATATGTGTATGTGTGTAAATGCACTATATATGTGTATATATGGTATGTATATATATGCATATATACATATGTAAAATAGGAAGCTTTGACGATTTAAAGTCAATTACAAAACTTTCATACAAAGTTGGTTTACTTATGTTCATACATGGATGTCCTTGTACTTTGCTCACATCTACTCTTCTATTCTCTCCAGTTTCTTCCTCTGGTCCTCTTCTTCCAAATAGCACGCTTTCTTTTTTCATGATGGATGAATAGATAGGTAGGTAGATAGATGAATATATAGGTAGGTAAATATATTGATTGATTGTATATGTGATTTTGTTAAATTTCAGCAGAATTGATGTATTTACTATGTTAAATCTTCTAATCCATGAATATAGTCCATACCTCTTAATTTGGATTTTCTTTCTTCAGTCTTTTATGCGTTATAGATTTATATTTTCCTTGTGAAATTGTAAATTATACTATTAATTTCAACCTATATATTTACTACTTATATATGTAGAAATATAGTTAGTATTTTTATTATATAAGCTTGCCTGTATTGATTTTTTAGTATTCTGTGTAACTCACTGTCTTCTGCTGTCATGTCAGGCTTTATATTTTCCCCTTTAATGTATCTGCTTATTTTTCTTGCCTTGCTGGTGAAAATTTCCATTATGTTGAATTGGAAATAACCCTCCTCTACTGCTTTTTAATCGATATCTCTTCTAGGAATTGCAAATAAAAGATTCACGGGCTCAGGGAAGTTACATGTCTTCAAATTGGACCAGCTAAAATAATAAAAATTAACAGGGCTGGAGAGAAAGCTCAATGGTTAAGAGCACATACTGCCATTTCAGAGGACCCAGGCTTGACTTCCAGCACCCACCTCAACTACCTATAACTCCAGCCCCAGATTATCTGGTTTCTTTCTCTGATCTTCAGTGACACTCACACATGTAGCATATATGTGCACATACACATATGCATAAAAGTTTTCTAATGTTAACAAAACATATATATATGAAGTATGCATGTCTTAAAGATGACCAAATGTAAATGTTTAAAAAAATACTGTCCATTGGTTGGTCAAAAGCATTATTCTTAAAAATAAGATATCTGTGTAGTAAGGTTAGCTTGCAGCTTCAATTTATGACTCTTCTATCGTATCCCAATTGCTAGGATTATAGGCGTGTGCCACCAAAATGCATCTTAAAGAGAACTGATCAACCATATCCATTTATATCTGGTCTAATAATGGGTTGCTTTCGAAGAAAACTCCCAAGTCTACAAGCTGTGACCACTAATTTAGGTTCTTTATATCCCATTTCTTTGGGTCACTTGTGTAGTGATTCTACTGCAAATGTGCAGGATCTTTTTAAGGTCAGACATCTTGTGCTCTTCTCACCTCTCTACGCTAAAATGTCTTCTGCATCCCAGCATGTACTTAGTGTTTTTACTTATTAATTCTATTAGCCTTCAGATACAGGAAAAGAGATAAGCAAAACACACTGAAACTTCTGAGTGGTCACACAGCTAAAAGCTGCTAGGTTCCTATACATTGTGCACAGTATCATATCTGAGGGCTAATACATTACTGATAATAAATAATTCATTAATAGATGCCATTGGACTAGCGTGATTGTCAGTCTCTTGAAAAGCATAAGAGCTTAACTTGTCAAGTAACTTGTTCCACATCACCTTGCATTATGGTGTCAGTAAAGGTGCTACCAAGTTATCTATTTCTCTCAAAAAGTTGTGATTCTGCCCAACTATGTGTGAGTTATTAAGTCACATCTTGGAAATGAAATTGATTAGAATTAGCTTAAGCTATGAAATGGAGATATTTACAGCTAACATTTTCCCTTATACAAGTTTCAACATGTAGACTATGAGTATACTAAAACTTCTTATAGAATTCTTGAATAGTAAATATGGAAAAAGTATTCCCACATTAATGAACAAAGTAGCCTGCTGAAGGAGTTGAAGACAGTCCATTCTGTTAGCTTGTGAGCTGTACCTCTCATAGCAAGGAAAAGCTGTTTGCTTTGAGAGTGCTTATAAACCATGTTGTCAGTATAAGGATATAAGCTTTTCTATCAAAGTTGGATTTGCTCCCAACACACCATGTTAGCTAAAACCAAAGTAAAAAGATTTTTTAATGACAATGCAATCCCAATCCTGCACAATGTTTCACTTAATTTCTCATAGATGGCAGGAGTGCCATCTCTAATCTGGCTTCTACAGGGCGTACTAATAGACTCTGGAGAGCGACTATACTTAGGTTGGAAGCCCACACAATTAGTCAACATTTGCCATTGCTATAGCTCTCTCCAGAGAATCTAGAATTAGTGTGGTTAAGAGAAAGCAGAAAAGGGTCTGCTGAACTTTTCATCTGGAGAAAGGGTATGTGTAAAAATTGCAGATTTTTTGCTGATGAGTGCTCTAGACACCCTTTAGTATTTTTTTTCAGAACAAAACATGCTACAGCAGTGATAACTAGAATTACTGTGCCTGAGCCTATAATTTATAATAAAAGGAGGGAAAGAGAGATTGCCTTTGATTAAAGCAAACTGTCAAAAATGCTGTTTGGATATATGCAGACTTTGTGTCTGTATGCAGACAGTCTATATCCTTTTCTCCCTTGTATATCCCATGGTGTTGGCTTGCTCTGGCTGTCATGACCTTGTAGCTTAAATGATGAAAATTATTTTTTCTCTTCAATTTTTATATGTACTTTTTATCCAGACGAAAAGTTCAGCAGGCCCGTTTTTGTTTTCTCTAAACTCTACTAAATTTAAATAAGAAATCAGCCTTAATTCAGGTATCAAAATGTACAGCTAAATAAACTCTGAAGCTGTATTTTGCATCATATTCCTGTTGGTTGGCAGTGCACTCTGTGCTTCTCTGTTCTTCCTCCCCCACGTCCCCTCTCTTCCCTTTGCATGTTTGAGCTAAGAGGGAGAAATGATAGAGGAATAGACATTCTTACATGAACAAGTTACCCTTGAGAGCTGACTAAATACTCCTTGAGACCAATGAAGCTCTAAAGCAGTTGATGTTTCTTATGGATGTCTTCAGTTAACTGGAGATTTCCTGATGGGTGCCTCCCTTTTGCAGTTCCTAGGCTCTGGAACATTGTCTCTATTCCTGGTTGCCTCTTGAAAGGTCTTCCTCCACTAGCAGGAAAACTTCATCCCTAGCTCCCCATCTCTCCAGGTCACTTCCTTCTTAAGGAAGCCTTGGATAACCCCAAACATCTATACAGCTGTGGCTTAGGCTACTATCTCTGTTGTCTGGTTAGAGGCACTTTAGTTTTCCCTATGGTTCTTGGAAGTCCACTCACTGTGCTGGCACAAGGGAAGTATGCACACCTCGACCCCTTCTGCTCCACTCACAGCATTGCAGCCTGCTCTCTCCAAAGCTAATCATCTGAAAAATATCTCCTCTCTGCAGTTTTTTTTTTAGAAACAATTTTTCTGTTACTGGATGAGGTAGTTCCAGATTCTGGGTATAATCTCTTTATGTTACTTTTATGAGTTATACAGATGGTGACTTGATTTTAAAGCTCGCATAGATTATATCTTCTATCTCAAAGTTTTAGTTTTAACATCTTGCTACATCTCTTTATTATCAGTCTTGCTGAATTGGATGATAACAGAATTTCTATGTATATCCATGGGCTATAGGCTCTCTTCTTCTGTCTATAGTATGGCTTCAGTAAGGGAGGCATATGATTCAATCCCTTGGGTTACAAGTGAGAGAGAAGTTTCTTCCTGAAAATTCCGGGAGGCTCTCCTTTACCCTCTTTCCCACAGTCATGCTAATGCCCTGTATGGAAGCATTGGAAAGTTACCTGAAGTGTATTATTTGGCCTGTAACAGGGGTGGAAATTTTTGTCTTTTAGGTCATAACAGCATCCTTTTCCTGCTCTCTAGGGTTTAAACTAGGCTTGCTAGGCTTGTATTGTAAACACCTTTACCCTATTGAGCCATCTCTCTGGCCCCTAACATCATTCCTCCAAAGGCATTTTTGTTATCTGAAAACAAAGCATTTTATCACTAAACAATATCAGCTTAGAAGTGTGGAATTTAGAAATTCTCAGTGGTTTGTGTGAGATATATATTTGTGTGTATGTAAAACAGTGTATTTGGGAGAGGGCATGGAAGGAATTGGGGGAGAGGGAGGGCAGGAGTGATGAGGATACACTAATCAACTATAAAGTAAAAGAAAGATGGAGAGTGATTGAATAAAGTATTCAGCATGAGTCTTAGCCCTTTACACATGTGAATGTTCATCCATACATGCACATTTATTCATGATTCTTCGTTAATTTGACTGTGCCTTCTGAGCTTGCTTGGCTTTAACTGAAAACCATGAGGCCATCATTCACATGAATACCTTGTTTTGACTGGTGTTTGCTTGGCATTGGGTGAAAGGTATGTCTGTGGGTGGTTGGACTCAGCTGGGACAAGTTGTCTGTGTTCCTTATGGTGCTCTGTCTTTGAGGAGGTTGTCACTAGCCTCTTAGTTTTCTTAGGATTCTGGGCACTGGATCAGAGAGGAACAAGTAAGATTAAAATATTTTTTCATGCATACACAGACTTCTAACTTTTCAAATTTGCAGTCTGATGTTATCTCCAAATGTGTTTGGCCACATCCGTAGCTATCCAAGAATGCACGAGACCTGTGGGTTACACATTGGAAGTATCTGAAACATGAATACTGGCAGTCCAGAGGCAAAACAAAGTTTGTACCCAAGTCCAGAGTCTTATAATGAAGATATAGACACTATGCTGAGAGGAGCTGGCAGGTAGAACTGTTAAAGAGTATACTTATGAGAACAAAATAATTTGTGGTCATTTTTCTAATCTATTTTACCCTCATTTCCATTGTTAGCTTTTTCATGAAGATGACATTGAACTCAAAGCAACCCTCTGATAAAGCAAATATCTCCAGCTTTAGAGTCTATCTTTTTAATATCTTTGCTTTATGAATGAAATCACATAAACACAATACTTTTTCTGTGCTTTTATATTTTCAACAGTTTCTCTAATGTCTGTATTGTGTAGAGTTCACAATTCATTAGTAGACATGCTAACCACGATATTTCATTTTTCTCCTCATGATGTAGGCTGACAAAAATAAAATATTAATTTAGTAGTTGAATTATAAAGTAAGAATTAAAAAGTAATAATGTCTAATTGTTTTTAGAATTACTGTTTTTTTTAAATTGCTATATCTGGCCAACTGGGTCAAGTCAACTGAACAAATATTTAATGAGACATCCTGTCCAGTGTTCTAGACAGTGAGAGCATGTGTGGTTAATATGATGAACAATGTTCTAGTCAGTGAGAGCATGTGTGGTTAATATGATGAACAATGTTCTAGACAGTGTGAATGTGTTTGGTTAATATGATGAACAATGTTCTAGTCAGTGAGAGCATGTGTGGTTAATATGATGAACAATGTTCTAGACAGTGTGAATGTGTTTGGTTATTATGAACAATTTTATAGTCAGTGAGAGCATGTGTGGTTAATATGATGAACAATGTTCTAGTCAGTGAGAGCATGTGTGGTTAATATGATGAACAATGTTCTAGACAGTGTGAATGTGTTTGGTTATTATGAACAATTTTATAGTCAGTGAGAGCATGTGTGGTTAATATGATGAACAATGTTCTAGACAGTGTGAATGTGTTTGGTTAATATGATGAACAATGTTCTAGACAGTGAGAGTATGTGTAGTTAATATGATGATCAATGTTACAGACACTGAAAATATGTATGATTAATATGATTAACAATGTTCTAGACACTGAGAACATATGTATTAATATGATGAACAATGATAGTGCTTTCACAAAGTTCACATGGACTTCAAAATCTGGGACAATATATAAAGACCAAAACTAAGAATAATAGGAATAGAGAAAGGAGAATCCCAATTCAAAGGCCTAGAAGATATTTTCAACAAATTTATAGAAGAAAATTTTCCTAACTAAAGAAGAAGATACCTATAAAGGTACAAAAAGCATACTGAATGCTTAATAGACTATACCAGAAACTAAAGTGCACTCAACAAATCATAAGACACTAAACATGCAGAACAAAGAATAAGATAAGCTGCAAAAGAAAAAAACCAAGCAACTCATAAAGGCAGACTTCTTAGAATTACACCTGGCTTCTCAGTGGAGATTCTAAACCCAGAAGGGCCTGCACAGGTATGTGCTCTAAGAGACTACAGATGCTAGCCCAGACTACTATACCCAACAAAAATGTCAATCAACATATATAGAGAAAAATAATATATTTCAAGATGAAGTCAACTTAATATCTACCTACAAATCCAGCCATAATGAAGGTGCTAGAAGAAAAACTCTGTCTGAAGGTTGTTGACTACACCCTTGAAAACACAGGAAGTAATTAATCTCACCATGAAAATCAAAAGAAGGGAAGCACACACACACACAGGCACACATACACACACATCACTACCACCACTATCATCACTAATAACAAAATAATAAGAATCAACAATCATTGGTCATTGCTATCTCTCAATATCAATGGTTTCAATTCCCCAATAGAAAGACATGGATTAACACAATGTTTATAAAAACAGGATCTATCCTTTTGCTGTATAAGAAACACACCTCAATATCAATGATATATTACCTCAGGAAAAAGATATTCTAAGCAAATGGACCTAAGAATCAAGCCAGTGTAACCATTTTTAATACGTAACAAAATATACTTCAAACTAACCAAAAGAAATAGGGAAGGACACACATACTCATCAAGGAAAAATCCACCAAGATGACATTTCAATTCTTAACATATTTTCCCCAAATACAAGTGTAGGGGGAGGGGTCTTCTTGTTGGTCCTGGCTGCCAAGAACCAAAATAATCACACAGAAACTATATTAATTAAACCACTGCTTAGCCCATTAGCTCTAACTTCTTATTGGCTGACTCTTACATCTTAATTTAACCCATTTCTATTAATCTATATATCACCACGATGTTGTGGCCTACCAGCAAAGTTTCAGCACATCTATCTCCGGTGGCAGCTCCATAGCTTCTCTCTTTCTGCCTGCCTTCTCTCAGCATTCAGTCCAGGTTTTCCCACCTACCTAGGTTCTGCCCTATCAACAGACCAAGGCAGTTTCTTTATTCATTAACCAATAAAAG
>LOJH01002364.1:0-35007 GCA_001685095.1 Ellobius talpinus | reverse complement strand
TGTGTGTGTGTGTGTGTGTGTGTGTGTGCATGCTAAGAAGTCGGTCTATCTTGTAAATAAGGGCTGGGTTACAATCTCTAGTCCTCAGGATTATCTAGAAATCTCTCTGAACCTTTGAGCAATCTCTCCAGCACAACTATGGCTTTTCTTTTAGAATGAGCATTCCCTAGTCTATAAATTTCCTTTCTTGGAATTGATCCTGAAACTTAAAACTAAATTTGCTGAGATTGTCAGGTCAATAGGTAAACTTATATTTGTGGCTAATGGCTTGAGAAAGTCTAGATTTTAAATTGTAATCTTCTATTCTACAAGATTTAGATAAAATCTGTTACTATATGTAATATAATTTATATATACATATTTCCCATATAATATGTATACATTACGCCCAATGAAAGCAAAATCTACCTTTAGATACATTTGTCTCATTACCAAACAGGAATGGAGAGTTTTGGTTGATAATATTAGCTTTGGCAAATGGTCATTGTATAGCTTATACCTCATTAGTTATTAAGCAGTCAAACTATTAAAAAGGTAAACTGAGGTTTAATAACATTTTAAAGTTCATCTGAGCAACTAGTGACTCATGAACTGGGAGTTCAAATTGAAAGTGATCAAGGAGCTCTTCTGTGGGAACAGTGGGGATGCATCTTATAGAAAGGAGACAGAAGTAAGTCAAGAAAGGCTGTGGATGGTTACTTGCACACTTTCATTTGGTTTATCACATTGGGAAGTCTAGTTAAATAAGCTACTGGAGAGTTCTCATACACCACATTTACAATCTGACTTTTCTAAAGTATAGTGCCACACACACACACACACACANAGAGAGAGAGAGAGAGAGAGAGAGAGAGAGAGAGAATAACTCAACATTTGCTTATTCACTTATGAGGCCTACCTGGCTTGGTTGATCTGCCAGGAGTTCCTCAGGCATAATCTCAATCTAAATTCATTTCCAAATCCCCTTATCTTCAATAGAGAGTTTGACAGTTAAACAAAATGCCTCAGAGTACATAAGAAAATATCCAAGGGATAGAAGAAAAAACAGAAATATCATTTTTTTGCTCAAAATGACAGGTGTCTGAAATGTTAGCTCCTGAAAGAAGAGCAGGCCCTCAGTTTGCATAGCTCCACGCAAGTGGTCATAGAACGTTCAAGTCAAAACTAAGGAGTAAGGAAAAGGGGAGAAAGACACGGCCCAACAAACATTCCAGTGTCCCACACCTCAACACAGATGCACACACAATGTGGAAAAAGAACCTGATTTGTTTAACTGAATGTCGCATCCCGTCTACTCTCTTTTCAGGTGCTTGATCATAATTCTTATTTTTTTCCAAATTCTATATGATGTACAGGTGTTGACATAATCTTCTAAGAATACAACTGCATGTTAGATTTTCACTGTACCCAAAAGATAATTATCTTTAGCCCGGAGCTCAGGGGAGAGTTAAATACCATAGAAAAGCAGCATTAGATAACTACAAACACCCTACGAAAATTTCCTCTCTTTGCTAATCTGGTTTAACTTGATCTCAAAGGACATCCTCAGAAGCTGGGGATGAGTGGTGTTGTAGTTCTCACTGTTAAAATGCTATTCATTTCTGCCTCTCCCAAGAACAAGGTAGGGATCTAACAACACAGAGCCAGCAACCTTAACCATGTGTATAATTTTAGTTATACTGCAGGCTGGGCATGAGGAGCTTATCATGTTAGCTCAGCATGCCATGTTTCAACAAGATGAATGAGTATAAAATAAGATTCAGAGAGAGCTAGCCCGTATTTCTCATCACTGTCCACACGAAGTTGAAGGCTTTCAAAGTCACAATAGAGAATATGGCAAGAGATCAAAACAGGTATCATTTTTCTTAGCCAGAAATCAACACTCTTACCTCAAAAGTTCTTACTTCTCTGGCTTTATTTTGTTTTAGTTCTTGTTTATATTAGTTTATATTCATATTTTAACCATTAAAGGCAAAAGTGTGGCGATATTGCCTAATCAAACCTATGCATTTTAAAGAGAACATTTTCATTTTAGAACACTATTAAACTTTATTACTAGTAATATAATGATATCACTAATAACATACAATATCAAGGTTCCCCCAAACAAATGCATATTTGTGAAGTCAAACATTTCCATTTGTTCTGGTTGAATATCAAGCATTTGTTTGACATGTATGCAGTGATGCAGTGTAGAACAAATCTCAACATGGCCTAAAGTGGGCTCATCAAAAATTACTCAGCACTTTATCGTTAATGTTAAGTCCAAAGGTATCTCTGATGGGTCTGGAAGAGATTGCCTTTGGAAAAAGTAATTGGTTGGAGAAAGTAAGAATGCTCATCGCATAGATATCTACTGAGCAACTAACCAGTATGACTTTGGAACCAATTTCTATCCAGTTCTAAGCATGTGAAGTTCCGAAAAGAACATCTTTTCAGTTGAGATGCTATGGTAGCATCCACCATCTGTATCACCATCATTTCTTTAGCATGTTAGCTCTATGTCACCTGTTCTCACTTGGAAAAGTATTGTGACATTTCCAGTTTAGAAATGAGAAAATTGGGACTTGAAGAGATTCTTCCAAAGATGCACAGATAGAACATTAACGAAAAAAGGCAAGTACTGATCTCAGCTATGTGACTCCAGGCATGTCCTTACATTAAGTTGCCTCTCTCTGTTGACATTCTAACAAAAGTCAACATTAATATAGAAAAAAATAAGACAAAATTGCTATGACACATTGATGCTCTTCTGTAATATTTTCATTAACGGAGTAGTATTAAAATATTTTGGGTAACAGTGGTTGCTAAAACTATAAATGGTCTCTTCGTATACCTGGAGAAGTGAAAGAATGGTGGGAAAGTATCTATAGGTAGCAATAAGCTGCCATTCTAGTTTGTGGCAGTCACATTTTGAAAATCTATTTATTTGCAAATCATGTGTAAAAAGTTTTATATTACAGAGATTATGCAAAGATAAGGAGGAATAGGCATTCACATTCCAGTTAATTATGTGTTTGTCCCAACCCTGTTGGAGTGCCTGTCGACATTTAAAGTGCACTGATGTTCTGACCCAGCAATCCCACTTGTGTAGATTTACTCAAGAGAGTAGACGCAAACAAAAACTAAGGGGAGAAAACAATACATTTTCTTACCTTTTTGTAATAGTAAAGGTGTGAAAAATTACCAACTTATATTAATTATTAGGGTACAACAGTTTTCAAACAGAATATTATAAAATACTATATCTTCTCAAATGTTGTGTTACATGAACAGTCAAAAGAATAAATAAGATATTAATATTCTTCTGTAAATTATTTCCTGTTTTAGTTATTTTCTTATTGCTGTGACAAAATGTCTGATAAAAGCAATGTACAAACTGGAGGGTTTCTATTCCATTTCTGCAGGGAAGAAATGAAGTGAGGGCAGCTGATTGTATTGTGTCCACAATCAGCAGGCACAAAGAGAGGAATGCTGGTGCTCAGCTCAATTCCTCCTTTAATTTGACCTCGTACTCCACTCTGTGGAATGGTGCTGCCTACTATAAGGGTAGATATCCTCTCCTCAATTAATCCCGTCCTAAAATTTCATCACAGACATGCCCCGAAGTGTGTCTTCTAGGTGACTCTAGATCCTGTCAAACTACACTGATAATCAGTGTTAACCACCCATAATCCCTAAGAAAATTTATATTTGAAAAAATATGTGGAAGAGTATGCTAATGGTTGAATAAAGAAGTAGGAAGAGTGACAATTACAATAAGTATATGTTACAGATTTACTATGCAAGAATAATAATAATTATTATTATGCAAGAATAATAATTCACACTGCCTTTGAGAAATGGCGTGGGTGGCGAAGATCCAACATCAAAAGGGAGATTTCTTTTATTGTCAATGTATTTTATTCCATATATGTCCTTAAGTATTTAAAATTAACACCAATTTGATTTATAAAGAAAAGTTTTGGTCGTTTAGTATAAAAATGGAAACTTTCAGGTACCATGCTCAAAGACAGATCAATAAAGCATCATTATGCATGGGACCTTACTCTGTGATTTCCCAGTCCACAAAAGCTCTAAGATAAGTGGCTATCATTGAAGGGAATGAGCCAAAGACAGTTTTAAAATTTCCTTCCAAAAGGACTTAAGAGTGAAGAATCAGCCACCAGGAGACTGTGTGAAAGGCATTTCTGAGTTGAACAGAGGAGTGAAATAAAACACTTTGTGAGTCTCAGGAAGGTCAGGTCATAGGATAAAATCTCATATTCTGATATTACTCTATGGAGAGGAGAGAAGTCGGGAGATAGAGAGGAAATGAGAAGCAAGGCGGTATGGAGGAAGTAACAGGAGGGCAGGAAAAGACCACTATCTGATCTAATAAAATGCACCCTGCCAAGCTATGCTTAAATTAATAAAAAATACTCGCATACTGTGGACTTTGTCAAAACTATAAATGGCATAGGCTTAGAGAATGAAGGCAGGGAACTAAGGCAAAAGTCCAGGCAGATAATAAAAAATCTGATAGAAGAATGAGAGGCACTCTCCAGTAAACCTGTTCAGAGTCAAGATGTAAAAGGATGCATCCTTATGGCAAGGCCAACAAATCTCTGACAGTGTGTGCCCTCTGCTGACGTCATCTGCATGAAAAGCAGACAAGCTCAGAAAAGTTCCCCAGTGGCACCTGGGTGTTCAAACATCCATATTGTTTATGGTCCTCTAGTTATGTCAAAGAAAAACATGGGACTTTTAAAGAAAAATTAGAAAGACTTCAAAGTCAAAGTAATTAGTGATTGAGATTGGGGTTTCTATAACTGCCTCAGTAATAAAGCACAAGCTGAAAGTTCCCATGAGCCACAGAATAGGGCAGGCAACCTGTGAGTGGAGGTTCAGGGTGAGAAAACAAAAAGCAAATTAATATTTGTCAACATATATTCACTAGAGTCAGTTACACTATGGCCACTCTTAGTGAGTACATGTGTCTAGGATTCATTCATATGTCACAGGGCTTGAGTAAGGAGAGTGAGGGCCCTACCATAATCACTTAATGTAAAGGTCAGCAAATCACCTTCCATACTTTCACGCCAGCAAACATTCCAATCAATGAGAATATCTTACCTGTTTTCAGAAGGGAATGCATCAGTGGTTGTGGCCCACCTCATACAGCTGGAACAAAAGCAATAGGCGATTTCCTCCAGAATTCTCCAGATAGCCAGCCTGGTTTTGTTAACCAACTCCCAGGCCAGCCTGGAGTTCAGTTCCCCATGATGAATGCCAACTCTGTTGTTCCTTTGCATTTGTAAAGGAAGTTCCTTCTTTATCAAATATCTTTAAGCACATTTTGGCAGATGAATCCAATCCAGGGATGACCTCAGTTTAACCAAAGATCTTGTCGTGTACACTCTGATATGTTGGGTGATAGTAACATAGTAACAAGGGAGGAATCTGTGATGAGCTCCCCTAGAAGGAATTGGAAGGCAGAGGCAGTAAGATTAAGAATAAGTGATGATAAAACTATCATAGATACCAAAAGGAGAGACACAGTGTTGATGAAAGAATAGGAGTAGAAACTCATCGCTTCTTCCTGCTAAGAATCTCCCACCATGGAGCAGGGTGTGGTCACTTACTGGAGGGCTAAAGGGAAGTTGGACAGAAGAAAATTCCATCTCTGCCTCAAGACTCCCTTCGTCTGTCTCTGTTTTCATATTTTCCCTCCCTTAAGAATGTCACACAATCCCTTAAAACTAACCCTTTCCCAGAATCTCTTGCAGCAGATAAACAGGAAATACACAGCGGATAGCATCCGGTATCTTCTCTGAGCAACTTTTCAGAGAACCAACATCCTATAAAAGAGACATTTGAAATGTTTCTGGATGTGTACTGAAACTTGATCCACTCAATCTACTATGTCTTCTGTATGGGAAAATCACCAGAGACGGCTTCAAAGCTTGAGTGATGACACTGTGCCTTCCACTGAGATGGCAGCAGGAGACAAAGCTGAGGCTTAGGAGAAAAGCCTCCTCCCTGCCAATCCCAGGCAACAGATGATGGGATTTCTATACAATGAGATTCTAGTTGACAATCAGGTAAGAAGCAGCAAGAACCCATATCCCTATTAAAGAAACAAATGCAAATCTCAAATGAGACTAAGCTGTGAATTCTGACATGGAATCAACAAGAAGGGGGGATTAGACAGTCTAATCATTCGTACATGTTTTATCTCCAAATTTAGTTGCATAGTGTTCTCAAGATCTTTCATCCATGTGCCAACAATACCAAAGATGGATTAGAGAAGATAAGCCATACAAAGAAAATGCCTTTGAGTTATTTTTTACCCCTTAAACATCTATACTTATTACAGTCTTCTGCATAATGCATCATTTCAGTTCCAATTTCAGCCATAACAACAATTCAAAACTAAAATCTACTTTGGGAAAATGTATCACATTCACTTTGTGACTCCACATTACTCTGGGTGTATGTCTGCATACTTTCGCACTAAAGATCCTAGATTTGTTTAAAGAAACACTTTTAAAAAAACACAACTATGGCTCAATCACTGGACAGTGTACTACTATTCTGATGAGCTCTGTGATGTTAACTGCCAGCCTATTAAATGATTATTATGAGAACTGAGAAGCAAGAGCTCAAATCAAATGTGACCCACCCAGTTATTCAACCAAGACCAGTTATACTCGCAACTCTGAGACAAGGTGGGTGGAAAACACACACTTGACACAATGTTTTCCTCTCAATGTTGTTCTCTATATTCAGAATAGAAAACATTCTACCAGGTTTTTTCCCATTGAAGATAATTTATCTCAGGTACCATCCAGGATTGGTCATACGGAATATATGAAATTGGCTCCATGAACAAATGGGGCCCAAACTGAAGAACACCTGTCGGTATCTTGCTCAGATAACTTCCACTTCTCTCCAAGTAATCTCAGAAGCCAACACACTCTTGATGTGAGTCTTTCTTACCTCATGCTCAGTTTCTGTCTTTTTATTATTTTACTGTCAGTCAGTGTGAAAGGATAGGGGAAAACTCTTCTCCTAGGATTTTAAATTTATAAGTTTTAAAGAAGTCAGATTCAAGAGGCTACAAAATAGATTCTACCTAATATATGAAATGTATTTCATATATTAGAAAGGAAGACCTTGCAGAAAACATATTTATCAGCAGTTGTCTGGGACTAAGGGTAGGAGCAGGGATTAAATAAATGAAGGTGGAAAAGGGAGGAATCTGGTGGGTGATGTCAGTGTTCATAATGTGACCTAGGTGTTGTCTGTACAAATTTGTACATTGAATTAATGAGATTGAACTGTAGGCGTATGATCAGTGACTTTAGGGGATAAAAATT
This sequence comes from Ellobius talpinus, assembly GCA_001685095.1. Taxonomy (NCBI): domain Eukaryota; kingdom Metazoa; phylum Chordata; class Mammalia; order Rodentia; family Cricetidae; genus Ellobius; species Ellobius talpinus. The sequence goes on along the minus strand of LOJH01002364.1, from coordinate 27,646 downwards.
ATATCCCTAAATGCTGTTTAAAATGCCACAAATTTCTAAAACTCCAGGTTTTGGAAACAAAGAATGTCTTAATTAGGCTTTTAGCCATCTAAATATCATGAGAAATTTCTGCCTAATTAGAAATATTTTAATACGGCAAAATAAGAAAATTGCTTAAAATAAGTTAAAGCAATGCCAAGACATGTATAAAACTTTCTATGTAGTATTTTGTTTATATACACATATTTCTTGCTTTTCCTTGTTATAAAGAACATGTTCCTAAAATGTGTAGAACTATGCTTTATTAATGTCATCCTGATACTACATCTAAAAAAGAAGGCTAATCCAGTATCTGTATAACTCATGCGTGATAGGAATAGCAAGTCAACAAAAGATACAAGTTAGATAGTTTGCTGTCCTTTCTTGCATTCCTCCAGGAAGACTCCAGCAATGAAAAAGCCAGAACCCAGATATCACCATGACTTCTGTGTGCCAGGATGTTTAAATGATTGAAATGCTCTTCCTGCATGCTCCCAAGACTACATTTCCTACTTTTTTTACATGCAGAATGGAGTCATATCTAGCAAAGACAAGTATGCAGAAGTGATGCAGGCTACTCCCACACAAAGTGATGAAGGATGTTGTTTAACTACCCAAGATTTCTCCTTGCTGTGGATGCAGAACTGAAGATCTCCAAGAAATTTGGTGCATTCATAGAAGTCTATGATCTTGAACTACGTCTTTGGAGAGAGTGGCCTGGGAGAGCCATTCAACTGGCACTAGACTTCTGAATCAGAAAGAAATCCTTCCTTTGTTTTGAGTCAATGAAATTTCAGGATGCTTTGTTATAACCGTGAGCATTAATTAGCCAAACTGATATAAGACACAAGAGCACTCAATAGACATTTCCCCCTTTTCTCCTTTAATCATTATAAACTACCCTTTCCATTTCCATCTTTCTTTTTTCCTTCATCCTCACCTATAATTGATTTTCACTTTAAGACAGAGGAAAAAATATGATGAGATTTTTCATCATGTTTGTCCTTAGGATCTTTCTTCAAGAGCTGGATGCTTGAATGGGCAATGGGAAAAATGGTGAATTGCAATCCTCCTTTGGCGGAACCATAGTGAGTCTGTTTGGTTAAAATGTTGCGTCATCTCCAAAACCAGGCTTTTGTCCACCCCTCTCAAATCCCCTACAGTGATAAAGGCCAGGGAAGAAATGTCAGAGTTGGCAGCCACCTCTAGGTCATGAACTTTGCCTTTGTCATCTACTATTTTGGGTAGTGGAGAAGTGCATGCTGGTTGCTCTAAACTAAAGCTTTCTGTTTACCCCAGAGGTTAGCTTCCTAGAGACAATAAATACAATACCATAATTTCAGTTCACTCTCAAGAGACGAATCCACAGTCCTTTTCTCCTTTCCTGCTTGTAGAACAAATGCAAGGGAAGGAGAGAAGGGAGGATCTGCCCCACTCAGAGACCATAGCCCTAGCCACACAGAGTCCTTGCAAGGACTACCACCCCAACCCTGTGACTTGTTACCTCTGACTCCCCTCACAACTCATCAAAAAAAATAAAACAATCCAAAAAAAAATTAGCTCATAAAACAGTAAACAAAATAAAGTCAGTTTTTCTTTGCTTTTTTTTAAAGAACAAAATGAAACTTGAGGAAAAACTTACTGGAGTTACAGTTTATCCTGATACAGTCTAGATGGGGAAAAATAAATGAAAGATGAAATTGCATCCTTCAAGGTAACAGCTGCAGACATCCAAAAACAATCAGTCCACCCTTCCGGGGACAGACACACGCAAGAAATGTGGCCATTTTATATATATATATATATATACATATACAATATGTACAAGATTACGGGTGGGTGTATATGTACAGTACATTAATTAATAAAGTTAGATACATATATATATATACACATATATATATACACATATGTATAGATATATATACTGGTATACATATATATCCACAATGACATCAAGACTTTTTGTTGGTGCTGGTGGTGTTTTTCTAAAAAACCTACTCATTTGTATGAATTATTACACAGTTGGATTTTGAGATGCTAATTTGTTAAAGTTAGAAAATTAGAAAAAAATTTCCCACCAAATACAGGTTATATCCCCCTTATAATTTATGTCCTTAAATGATCTTTGAGTAAATTAACAAGAATTTTGCATTAGAGTTCCAAATATAATCACCATTCTGACACATTGTATCATTATTTTTTTAAAAAAAAATACGTCTGAAGTTTCACAGGGTAGTATTTAACCCTTTCTCTTCTTCTAAAATCCAACCCCCCTCCACCCTCACTTTAGGTTGGGCCCTGGATACTATAGAAATTTGTATAGGCACAGTTGCCGTCACCCTTGGACATAAGGAAAGGGTTAATACCACCTGGTCATTTCCTGTCATAAAATGGCCACTTGCAAACAGCTAACCGCACCAACACCCATCACAGATTTTAGAGAGGTGGGGTCAATCAGGTGTAGGGTACAAAAAAACCCTAGGATGTTATCACAATTGGTTGGCTTTCCTGATTGTTATTGGTTCAAAGGCTCCCAGACCAACCCATTCACGAAGCCTATCTCTGTCTTCCTACCCAAATGCCCAGACGGAATGAAGTGTCTACAGCATTCAGGGAGAAGGCAGGGCAGGTACGTGTGGAGGAGGTCATGGGTACCTTTGACATCCTGCCTATTTTACCCTGTGATTCTGCATCACAAGAGGGAAATCCTTTGGTTTGGGTTTTGTCTCTTACATGGGAAACATGGGAAAGAATTTCCTAATTGCCTATTGACAACCACACTGGGTATTCTGTGCCAGAGGTCGGAGGAGCAAATGCTTCATTCATTATTGTCTGGCAGTCACGGGCACACCCCATGGGAATTCCTGAGTCCATAAGAGTCAGTAGGAAAATGGGTAGTAATGGCTGGAGTAATGGCATGGGAACTGTTACCAAACTGCCAAGCTGAACCCAGGATTGGTTCATGATGGTGGAAATTCCAATCAATATTCATATAAAGTATGAAATTGGAAGGTCAAATTCAATAATAAGAAAGCAAGCTACCGGGAAACACCAGTATATAAACCATTCTTCTGCTCCTCAAGGTTCACCCAATAGTTTTTAGAGGACTAGTACAGCATAACACCACCATTTGGATTCCCCTAAAGTGCACTATTTTAAATGAACAAGTGAAATAGGAACTACTGGCACCCAGCCCAGTAGAACAGAACTATGCTCAACGCAGTTAGGAGTAACTTATAAAATCCAGTCATCTTGATGATGGAGGCAGGTAGCTTTTTGGTGTTGTTCCCCAGAAGAACATCTCTTGAGAAAAATCTGGGTTTGGTTTTGTGCGGTTAGGTTTGTCATGTGTCGTCAACCGCAACAGAAAAGTGGGAGCAAACAGCCCTGGAGCAATTGGTACGATCACCAGACAAGGAGGCCATGCCCCTGGGAGGGCTGGGGAGGCAGGAAGGAAAGGTAGGGCTTGAGCTATTGGTTGCATCTAACCTTACCCAAAGTTGGAGAAATACCTCTTCCTGACTTACCAAGGGAGGGGAAACAGGAGTATGGGGAGACATGCTTAGGAGAAAGAGGATTGGACCTAAAGCCACCAACCCAAGGACTGTAAACAAAAGTTTTCTCTTCTGTTGTGCGAAGCTCAGGATTTATCATTAGACAGGAGTCTGGTAAAAGGAGAGGTATTTCAGTTGGCTTAATCTTCCTGGACATGCAAATAGCTCCATGAGGTCTACATTGTACCTTTAAATCAGTGTGAGAACTGGGGGCATCCAGGGAAGACGGACAATATGTTTAAGTGAAGACGCATTGAATTGTTTTATTTTACTGAAAGAATAAGTAAGTACTTTATGGGGAAAAATCTTCTCTAGTATCTTCTTGACGAGCTCTTAGGCAACATTCTTGTTGGTGAGGGCATGCATGTTTTTAATGAAAAATGAGTTGGAGAAGGTCATGTCCCCTGTGTACGTCTATCTTCTATAGCAGCCAGGGTGCGCTCTCTGAATGAAAAAGTCTACTTGAGTGCGTTTGGGTATGTGTTCATATGTGTGCTACTTGTTTGGTTTAGCCCCTTTGCCTCATAACAGTGAAGCAGGAGAAGTGATTGCTTTATGTACTGGTGAGCTTTGCAAGAGTGTGGAAGCCATGGATGCTTCTGAAAGCTGGGTGTTTTCCATTATGCAAAAGTGTTCAGGATGTCTAGAGAAAGCAAATCTGGAAGAGTTAAATGTGATTAACTGAATGCCCAACACTGCCCTTAGAGTCGTGAGCATGGATAGAGGCCCCTACTGCTGAGGACATCTCTATCAGTGGCTTTCCTGCATCAATTAAAACTGAGCACTAAGGCAAAGCGAGGTCCCCTATGTGGATGTTTCAATGGTGACTGTCATGAATGCTGCCATTAAGAGAGCCCCATCACTGAGCCATAATGTAGATCTGTGGAGCCAACAGACAACACATAATGGTTTAGAGACAGGGGTTCTAATCTCAGCTCTGCTACTAACTTCCTACAGAAGTTTCATGTCTAGCAAAGTAAACATTAAAAAAGCTTTGCTAATTTATCTCCTAAAACTTGTTCGATTGAAATAAAATGCAGTCTTTGAAATCTTTAAATGTACTTTGATGGCAAAATACTGTCATTACCTCTTTTAATGCACAAAGAGCAAATACTGGTTGTTCAACAGCCAGCTTTATAACTTTTTAAATGATGCTGCCTGGTGTCTGATATCTTGTATACTGGCTGGGGTCACATATGCCTGCCTTTAGGAAAAAAAGCCTTAGGAAAACTCTAGCCTGCTTGGCATGTAGAAGTTAGACTACATCAGAAAAGGAAATACTAGGTTTCTCTCCTTTAGCTCTCATGTGTTAGCCATTTGAATGAACTTGAATGTCTTTTGTGTGCTCTATGAAGGGGGGACAACTTAAAATTCAAGCACCCAAGAGGCTAGCCTGAGCTACAGAGAACTCCACTCCAGGCTAGCTTTGGCTACAGAGTGAGACCTTTCCTGAGTGGAAAAAATATAGTAAGAGAATAAAGTTAGTTTGGGGGAGGCAAACTGTGCTTGGAGATAATTTTCTTCTTTCTTGTCACAAAGAAATGACTTTTTGTGACAAGACAGAAGAAAATATTTGGGAGAAGCGGAGTAAAAAACCCTTAGACAAATCCTGAAAATGAAGTGTGTATACAGCACAAGGATTAATGTTTAGGTTCCTATGTCAGGTTGAGAGAAAGATAATCTAAAGTCATACTCGTGACGGACCATATCACTTGGTAAGAAGCAAACAATTCTCTCCTTTTAGAGAATAGTGCTCTAATGCCATTGAGACTCTTTTAGGCACTTTGTCTCAGCATGGTAGGAGTTAGATGGAGGGTGAGCTAACAGATGCTGAAAGGCAAAAGTTATCCTTTTGGAAGGCTTGGGTCCCAGATTTGGCCACAGTTTAAAATAGACAAGGTGTGAACGGCATGTTTCTAGGAATACATTTAGGATCCATGACTAACTCAGTGTGTGTGTGTGTGTGTGTGTGTGTGTGAGAGAGGGGGGGATCTGAAATGGGGGGCTTTCATTTCACTCTCTCATTGCTCATCTTTTATCCTTTTCTCTGATTTCGGTTTTACTTGTAAGGTGATAACTGTTGAGGCTGCCTTTCTAGCCTTTACAAAGCATCATTTAACGAAGAAGGCAAATTGTCTTTTGAAAGACATACATACGCTTCTTGGGATTCCTTGGTTTGCTTTTCTAAGGGTGAGCAGTAGGCAGGGGTCTGATGTTCAATTTTATCTTTTGTGCTATGCTTTTGTGTTGATCTTTGTTCTCGTTGCTGTGTTCTAGGGAAATAAGTCATGGTATCTGATTGTTGGTTTTAGGTAGTGCTTAGTTTGGTCCAGCTAAGGTGGGGAGGGTGCTGCGGGAGGGCAGGTAGGGAGGGCAGAGGTATGCCAGTCCCTGCAGGCTTCTCAGTACTCTCTGTTCTCAAGGCTGTTTGCTATGCGGGCCGCAGGCTTTGGGCCTTTGAAGGGTTGAATACCATCTTTTGATTTACCATGGTAGATGGTGGGGAGGATTGAAAACTCAAGAATACAGATACACACACAAAAGATCCAGCAACAGAAGAAAAATAAAAACTCTGAAAGAATCAAATACATACACAGACACAAACAAAAGGAAGCCAAGAGACACACTAAAAACAAAGAGCAGGTGAGATTAGACAGGGAAAAAGTGCACTGTGTCATAAATGCTAGAAACTAGAGGTAAAATAAAAACACAAAACTAAATGGGCCACTACTCAAAACAGTCCAGTGTCCTCAAGGTTTTCATATTTTGAGATTAGTACCAGTTGACCTGATAGCAGATAAGAGTGATGTGGTTTCAAAACCCCACCTTTCAGCCAGGTAAGCTAGGGTTCTCTATGGTCTTGAGTCTGGTACATTTGTCTGTGGCTCTAACAAATCTTTATTAAAGAGCTCTATATTCAAATACGGTCCACAAGCCCACATGAATCCACTAACTTAGAAGTATGGACTCAGGTAAAGCATTAATTCGGACATAGCTGAGTATTTGGCTTTTGGCTGAGTGAAAAGAGAAGAAACAGAAGTGTTTGCTTCCTTTCAAAGCCAAGAGGTTTCCATTCTCCAAAGAAAATAATTAGGAGCCAGTATAGAGATTAATAGCAGGGAAGAATGTGAGGCCATAAGGAGAAAGATTTCACAAGTATCCATTATAGGTAACTACAGAGAAAAAAAGAAGAAACACATCTTGACCCAATAAAGGTACAAACATGAGGTTATTATTTTTTCCAAATCTAGGGGATTTATATGTATGACATAGAGAAAATAGGGGAACTGGTACACATTGGAAGGCAGCAGGCTTTATATCAAAAGGGCTGCTGACAAGTGAAAAAGAGGTACACATATCAGAAGGCTATGAACCTAGAAAGACTGTTTCCAGTGGCATAAAAGGGGCAATGTAACTTGACATCCTGCTCGGAATAAGCTTAAGATATCAGTGACATACAGGCTACTAGAACCATCCGCAGGAATAGTCACTATGGAACTAGAAACAACACACAGTGTAGTTCTCTCCCACCCACCCTCTCATTTTGCCTCCTCTCCTTCCTGTCCCTGTCCTCAGCTTTGACTGTTTTGAGTGGTGACCAAGGAGCTGGATTTAATGGGAATATGATTAATTGATCAAAAGATGGACCAAAGTAGCGTGTTTTACACAAAGCTAAACAATTCAAAAAAAATCAAGAAAGGAAACTTAGAAAACGAATAATTTAGTAAAGAAATCACCACTGTCAGAGACCAAAAATTGACATCAAACCTTCATGCAGAAATAAGGAGAAGGTATTTGTTGCTGTTGGTTTTTAAACCATGGTCTATTAAACAAGAAGTGAGCAGCTAACTTTCAAGAAACAAAGAATTCAATAAAAATAATGAAAATCAGAAAAGAAGGGAGGACAAGCCCAAACATAAAACAGAGGGTCCTTCATACGATACCTAAGTTAACCATGAGCTTGACACGCCCACCATCCAACTCTAGACGCAGTGTATCCGCAGAGTCCCTGGAGGTAGTGGCTACCAGCAGCCCATAGGCTCGTTGCGACATGAAGCGGAAGGACACATCCTCTGCTTCCGTGTGCATCACCATGGGCATGATGACCTTCATGTACATACTGCCATCATAGCTTAGGATGGATGCCTCTGCCAAAAAAGACAATGGGAATCATTAGCATAAGGATCATTAGAGTTTGAAAAGCTTTTTTCCTTATAGGCTGAGTAGAGTTGGGACCAAGTTGCTAATGGGGTGGTGCGTATTTGATAAAAACCTATTGCTGTTGCCTTTTGACTGTGTGATCTGGAGCAAGACACTTAAACTCTAGATCAGTGGTTCTCAATCTGTGGTTCACAATCCCTTTAGGAGTCACATATCAGATGTTCTGCATATTGTATATTTACATTATGATTCATAATAATAGTCAAATTGTGGTTATGAAGTAGTAACAAATAATTTTATGGTTGGGGGTCACCAGAGCACGAATAACTGGATTAAAGGGTCATAACATTAATTTTCTTCATACAGTACTAGTTGAACAACACAAAATGGACTCCATGTTTTATCATGCAATTTTTGTTTTGTTTCAGCATTTTTTCTTATAGTCTATAATGTTTCTGGTACTTTCCCTGAGACCTGTGAAGGACACAAAATTGAACACTAGCTATGAAAGTATTTTGCAAAAGTGAAAATGCCTTACACAAGTAGTAATTATAATCCTATGTGTTTTAGCTAAACCAAAGGTACAAAGTGAACAGCTTAAAATCTGTGTATTTTTATGGGAAATAGGGGAGGAAAAGTGTATTGCCATTACATCAAAAAAACATGTAGCAGAGAGATTTCTGAGGTAGGACCACACAGTGGACAAAGCTCGCACCCACTACATATCATGGCAAGGGGTGCTATGACCTCACGCAATGAGTAATAAGAACTGCTGCAAGAAGAGCAGCGGAGTGCTGATGGGAGCCTCAGCAATGTAATTTTATTTGTATTCAAAGAGAACTTGCATAGGGAATAAGCGGAATCCGCTTTGACATGATGCCTTCTTCAGCCCAAACACTTGATTTAGAAAATTGAAACCCCCATGCACCCATGACATCAAATGTCATATCAATGTGGTAATATGGGTCTATTTTTCCTAATTTCAAATAAAAAATCTTCAGAGTGAGAAAATGCTATCTCAAAGTGACACTAGCTATGAGGCATTACATTAGCTACTATGTTTACAGACATTTTGTTTGCAATACCATGAAGATCATCCATTGACAGATATCTCCAGGAAGAATAGTAAAGAAATCATTTTCACTCTTATAAGGCAAGCCTGTCTCTGATACTCAGTACCAGACACTGAGCACATTCTGCATTAAACCTTTACAGTCATCAAATGGTTGCTACTTACATGTTCTGTGGTGAATACATAGCTGAGCCAAATATCCTAAGCTAAGGAGAGACCCAGTAGGTACAAAATAACTATATCAAAACATAAAATGGGCAAATGATGAAACACCTAGCTGGGAGTAACTTTCAGAAGATAGGAATATGGGCTGGAGGTGACAAAGGCAGGCCGGGCAGTATCTGAACAGGTCTTGTAAGGGTTATAATAAAAGAAGTGGTAGCATCAGATCTTACAGAAAGAATAAATAACATCTCTAAGAACACAAAGGAAAGGAAGAAAAGAATTCTATATAATAATGAATTATTCCATTTAGGGCAGTCACCTTGCTATAGCTACAGGTTTTATATCTGCGGATTCAACCAACCATGAATAGAAAATGTTCGAACAAAGTTATCTGTAACAAACAAATACAACTGTATAGAATTGCTTTCTTGACCTTTCTCTCAAACAACAAATCATAATAAGTATTTACATAGCATTCACAGTACATTAGACATCAGGAACAATCTAGAAATTATTTACACTATGTAGGAGTATATGTGATGGTTATATTCAAATACCACATCCTTTTATATTGCTTGAGAAACAAGAGTTGGTATCCTCAGAGGTCTAGGACCAATGAGCTACTGATACCAAGGAAGGGCTTGTCTCTTATGTGTTGTTAAAGGTAACTTGAGTCTGTAATAAAATCAGAAGACTTTCATAGGACCCTGAAAGTAAGTAAATAGTTGAGAACTGAGGATGAATTTTGGATCCATTAATTAGTGTGTTATGTACCAAGCACCTCCTAGATGTTGAGAATCTAATGGAAAGAGATGGGGGCTGCCATTTTTAAGTATGAAAAGAATTGTAACAGAGAAATACAAGATGCAGGAAAACCACAAGAAAGATTTTGAAATTGTCACAACCCTACCTTTTCACAACAGACTGAAGGTCTATTGAAAGTATTGGTGAGGCACGCACACATGTTTCTGGAAAGCAACATCTCTCAGGTAGAATTCATATCACCAAAAGCTATGTATTGTTAATTAAAAATTATAAAAGGATCATAGAGAAAAGTGTATAAGCTACAATAACCATCATAAAAAAGCACATGTTGGTCTATTAGATAGGAATCATAATCTACCTAGCACATACTCCAGGGAATATTTTATCTCCCAGAAAGGCAAAACTCAGATACAAAAATTTATTGAGAATGACCTAACTATGTATCCACTAAGAAGTCACTTAATCCTTAGGAAGATCATGAGAAAGCCTTTGTTATATTTCATATGGATACTGGATCACACAGAAAATATATAGCAGAGCTGGAGACTGAACATAGCTAGTATGATTCTTGAGATTGTATGCGTAGCCATTGGCCAATTGCAAAGAAATAAGCTAGGAGCACATCATGTTTCTAGGTATTAAAGCATAGCTATGATGCTTCGTGTTAGCATGTGACATTCTGTGTGTGTATGTGTATGAGTGTGCATGTGTATGTGTGTGTGAGTGTGTGTATACTTATGGCATTATTTATGCTCACATGCTCACATATTATTCATAAATATCCAATTTACATATGCAAATACAGTATATGCATTCTAAATAATACATTATCAAAATAAATATGCTGTGATCTGTGTGTGCAATTATGAACCTCATTAATCATTACTGTGCACACTCTACACATAACCACACAAATGTAGACTTCGCTTCAAGAGATATTAGGACATTAAATGAGCCATGAAATTAGTGGTTTCAATGCATTCAACTTAAATATATTTCAAAATCAATGGCTGTTCTTTTTTCTTTGAGTATCTTTAATGCCAGAACAGAAGTAAAAATGCAAACACATGTTCTGTCCATATTAATAGTGCCACAGAATAACTAAATGACATGCCACAGAATAACTATCAGGTGACCATGGAGTAAAACAATTACTGGCTTGAAACAAGCTGTGAATCTCAGTTTGCATCTCTTTTTGAGGTGTTGGCCATTCTATTACTAACAGTTTTCAGGGTGTGGGTATTTGTCAACTAGATAGTTTAATTCAGGAATCACCTGAAACAAAATCTGTTCTATGGGTTCATAGAAATTTGCTTAAACAATTTCAAGTATAAAAACTGCTAGGACTAGAATCCTAATTTATTTGGGGGTATGAATTTACAAAGAAAAGGGACTCAATCTATAAATACTTCATACAGATTATCGAAGATTGGGAGATTAAACCATGAATGGACTACATTTTGGTACTTAAATGCTCTCTGTGATGGTGTTTTGATCCTCCAACTAACAAGAGATCAAGTCATCAGGAGATACTCCTCAGGGTGTATGTGTGAGTATGGTTCAGCATGTATTTAACTGAGAAGGAAAGAGCCACTTTGACCATGTTCAGAATTATGGATGTACTAGGATTCTGGAATGAGTTGAAAGAAGCAAGCTAGCTGAGTAACAGCAATCATCTCTCTTTGCTTTCTGAATAAAGAGACAGCACATGCAACCCCCTCATGTTCCTGATACTCTGCATCCTAAATATGATTCATTCTACCTTCTGAAACTGTGCATCAAATAAATCTTTCCTCTGTAAGTTGCATTTTTTGTCAGAAATTGGTCACAGTGATAAGAAAAGCAATTAATATAGTCTTATATTTTATTCTTTTTCAATTCTTTACTACATCCTCTCATCTTCTTTGAATATATTCTAATATCTTATTGTAATTCCTTTATTGATCTTTATGTTTTCTGAGCCACCTTCTTAGTGGTTGCTTGGGGCCTTATGGTGTACAACTTAAGTAACAAGATTTCTATCTCATCTCTATACTAACTAAATTCCAGTAAACTGTAAAAGTTTGTTTTATATTCTGAGGATCAATCCACTCTACCTCTAAGCTAAATTCCCTGATCAAGAAACAAAAACCTTACTACTATATAACTGTCTTACCTTGTCCAATTTTGGCTATAATTCAAATTTCATGAGTGTATGCTTAAGTATTTTTGTCATACATATATATGACACAATAATACATTGTCATAATAATTATTTTATAAAATGTAAGTCATTCTAAAAAGGTCAGAGAAGGAAGGAAAGCTCATATAGGTTCATTGAGTTTTCTTTTAATTAAGCTTATTATTTACTGTGTTACTATTCATTTCTTCATATCTTCTTGTAGATTGAAATTGCCATCTGGTGTCATTTCTTTTTTTTCAAATATAGCTTCATTCACTTGGCTTTTATTGTCAAATATATGGAAATTCTATATGCTAGAGCCACGGCAACACAACTTTAAAGATATTGCTTTATGCACTTAACTTGTTAAATCAGTAAGAGAAAAAAATGTAATTACAGAGGCTTTTCTTATTAGATACTGAATCACTTTTGCAAGAGTTCCTTTTTTCCACCTAAATTCAATTAATACATCAACAAATTCTTAGTTGTTATTACAAGGGAAATGTCCTAGGGATAAATTCTATTGTTTTGCTTATTTATCAATATTTATATCACCTTCATTTTGGAAACAACATTGCTACATGTTGTCAATAGTTATTCTCCATAAAATATGTTGGATACCATCCCACTGTCTTTGACTTCCATTGTCTCTGAAGAGATGTCAGCTGCTAATCACATTGTGGCATTTGTTTATATGATGAGAACTTTTTCTTTTTTTCTTCTTTTCTTTCTATTTTTATTTTAATTTTGAATGTAAGAGAGAAGTAGAAATTTATTTTTGTATTTCTAGGGTCTGTAATTTTCATTCTTTGGGGAAAATTATAAGCATATTTTCAACATCTTTTTCTCCCTCTCTATCTTCCTTCCTTAATTTTCCCATTATACATATGAAGTTATACATAACCGTGTCTCGCATGAAGATATATTTACCCATATTCTTTTTCTGTTTTACTATTTACAGGCCTAGACTCTACTGATCTTCAAATTGATTCTTCTCTTATCAGTTGAAATCTACTTTTGGGTCCACCTAGTAAATTTCTTATTTAGGTACTGTACTTGCCAACTTCAAAATTACCTTTTAGGGATAGCTGTCTGTAGAATTTTATTCTTATTGATATGCTCTATTTCAGTGGTTCTTAGCATTTTCCATTTGTAAGCCCCTTTTTCCTAAGAAATTTTTATGTGACTATGGATATATAAGTATGTAAAATAGTTATACATATCAAATATTATTGATAATAAATCATAAAGAAATTTATCTTTATATAATTCTCTGGTATACATATAAATTTTCCATTTATTAAATTCAAAAATAAATTGTTATACTAATAAAATAGATGTAATTCTTTATTTTTACATACAAATTATATTTGTGGTTGAATACTTGCAAAATGTAGAGCATCTTTAACAATTTTGAGTTGATCAATATTTTGACTTCATAATCAGCAATGATGTGAAAAGCACTTTTCATGAACAAACAATATAAGTGTTGTTCAATCAAGACCATTTCAGAAATGGTTGCAAATTTTATACTAATTCCAAGCTCCAGATTTATTTAATTATTTTTTAAAAATCAAGTCATTATCCCAAACAGTGATTTTTAAAACTAAGCATTCTAAACCCATAGAATCCAAATATATACTAATTGGATACTTATATGCTGAAGAATGATAGCAGGAAAATATTAAGTTTTTGTTTTCTATAATTACAGTTATAGTTTTAAGAGCAGAAGACATCATGTGTACAGTAAAAACATTTCAGTTCATAATAAGCAATTGTTTTCCATCTGGGCTGAGCTATTATCAACAGCATTTATTGAAGTTACAAAGCACAGAGACATACATGCATAAAATATTCATACTGGGTGTTTAGAGTCAAGGATGCAGTGAACTTCCATGATACAAGATGAACAAATGTTTCCAAAAATATTTGAGATTTGCTCTATCTTTAATTTTTAATTAATTTTGGACCATTATGTATTCATAAACTTTTAGTATTGCCAAATTTTCACAACATCATACCGAATTACATGAAGTCTAATGGACTCATGATCCACAGTTTAAGAAGTTGGGTTCTATTTGATGAGTCACTATTCTCTTGTTTTCCTTAGGTTCTTCAAATTTAGTTTCTCTAAGATTTTGAACACATTTCTAACATTGCCATGGTATCTTCATCGGTAAGATTCAATACATTTCCCCAAAGGGCAACCTGTCATCTGTACTTACTTCTGAATGTGTATCTCACTGTGCTTCGTTGCAAATTGGATAATATATCATTATAAATCTGGATACTGACTCCACAATCATCAATGTCATTCTTGTTCATTTAGAGACTTGGATGGGTGAATTCTGAGTTCTATTTCCCTAGTAGTATGCTGAGATAGCGCTGTTCAGACATTTCCCCCTTTTGCTGTTTGGCTTGTCTGCTGAGGTGTTACTCGCAGGTCAGAGACTAGTACCTTGGCAATGGTTCCTGTCACTAATAGGACTGTCCCTTGAGAAAAAGTACAGTTTTCAGTCTTCCAGACTGCAAAGGATGAATGTGGTTTTATTTTTAAGGTTGGTCTACAAGGAGTAAATCCTGGGTAAGGGCAGTTTATTGATCAGCCAAAAAGATCATTCTTAAGTGCTATGAGCCAATACAATATCTTGAGAATGCATTCAGTTCTCCCCCATGTCCTATTCTAATGACCTTGGGTTAGGTGTAAAATAATGCTAAAGTACACAATTTTCAAGATCTACACAAAAAATGTGATCACAAGAGTCCTTCATAGCTCTTTATCCATCAGATTTTATAATGAACTTGTGGATGGTTTGTCACTTTTATTGCCTCTGATCCTAAAGAGCTATATGCTGATTCTGAACTCCTTGCCACCAAGGATGTATACTGTTTTACAAAAGTTCTTATCCATGAGTTTTTCTAAACTCTGTCCAAGATACTCATTCTCTTTCCAGCCTTCAACTGGCATAGAAACAAAATTCTTTCTATTGTACCCCAGCTCTTTGCAGAAGTAACAGCCTAATTATCTCTGAATGCTTCCATTACAGTAGAGTCTGGAAAGACAGTAGGTCAGTGGTTCTCAACCTATAGGTCAAGACCCTATAGGGGTTGCCCATCAGATATCCTGCATATCAGATAGTTACATTATGATTCATAACAGTAGCAAAATTAGTTATGAAGTAGAAATTAAATAATTTTATGGTTGGGTCACCATAACATGAGAGACTGCATTGAAGGGTCACAGCATTAAGAAGGATGCAAACCATTGCAGTAGATGATAGTCTTACAAGTTTGCCCTTCTTACAAGAAACGTCTTTCCTATGATTAAGCTGGGGCAAGGTCATTTTTAGCCTTAATAGTATTGTCTTTCCAGCACTGAGATACACACCATTCTCTAAAAGTAGGGCCTGGTAAGTGTAGCCCCATCTTCTTGGTTGTGACTACACAGAATGCTGGGTTTTTTTTCAACAAAGAAACTGGGGAAAGTTAAAAGATTCTAAGAGTGTATAATGTCTGGGATAAAACTATTCCAGTCTTAGAAAATGACAGGGAAGTAAGCCATTGTCCTCTCTGCTTAGTAGAGCCACCTGGAATAAAGCTTCTATTATTTACAAGAAGCAGAGTTTAGTGCAGATGTAAGCAAATTGTGGTAAACCTATCACGACTCTGGCTACTGAGAATGAGCATATATTTTTCTCTCTGTGTATTTGCGTTTGTGTACACATGCAGCTGATTTGCATGTGTGTGCACACATGTGAAAGCTAGGTGTTCCCATCAATGTCTTCCTCTATTGCTTTCCACTTTGTTATCTTGATACAAGTTATCTCACTTAACTTGGAGCTCACCGGTTAGTCTAGACCAGTATCCAGTGAGCTCCATCAAGCCTCCTGCCTCTGCCCTCTTCAGTCACCCACAGGACTGTCTGGGGTTGTAGAAAAGCACAGCCATGCCCAACTCTGATACGACTGCTGGAGATTTTAACTCAGGCTGCCATGCATCCACACTGAGCACTTTACCAACCATTCTCCTAGTAGATCTCTCAACAAAACAATCATTTGATATTTTATCTCGTAATAATTTTTGGACCTTTTAAGAATTTATATTTAAATTTTCATAGCTTTACATGTCTTGCAACCTCCCCAACAAAGTCACCCTAGTTTGAGTTTTATGAATGTTTCACATATTTTTTACAGAAATTTTTTCTTATTTTCATTTGTCATGGTAAACCCATTTTGTTTCTCAATTGGTGTAAATAATATTAGCAGCAAGTTTTAGCGTATTTTCATATTATTTTACTTTTGTCTGATTGTTATATCTTTCCATCTCGATGATAAATTGCTTTGCTTCACACTCTGATCTTCTAGCCAGAGAGACACAGCTATAGATCCATGACCAGAACTCACTTCCCTCCAGGTACAAATAAAGGAGGTTAGCATAGGAATGCTGAGCAATGTGATAGAAGTTAAAATCTCTGGAATCCTTGTGTTAAACACTCTGGGATGAAAATGCTTCTACTTTTTGAGTTTCTTTTTTCTACACAAAGCTTGAATTCCCTGAAAGTGAGGCGAGCTCTCCATAGCATGTACTAGACTAATGAGAGGCTCATGAATTCCTCAATTCTTAAATTTTCCATCTATTTTGAAATAAAAATCAAATTAAGAATTTTGTTCTTGAAATAGTTCATTTTTTTAAACCTACGAGTAGAGATATGGACATTGGTAAGGAAACAAATAAAACTTCCAAATCATACCACCAAGATTCATTCATACCACCTTTAACAATTCCGTGACATAGCCCAGGTGTTTTTCCAAGTATATAAACATTTTCCAAATATATAAAATGATAAACAGAAACTCATTTAAAGATGGAAATGTGTATATGCTATTTTAATTAAAGTGAACTTCAATCTTCCTGAGGTTAACACAATTTTAGAAATATGAATTTTTAAATTATATATTTTCAGAGGTCTTATTTCACAAGAGAACAATTAAACTTCACAAAAGGTATTATTAAAAATGTGGGAAGATGGATGACATTGTTTGAACTCAGCTTCCAATTAGAGACAATGAAAGGAGAGAGCATTATTCTTTCAGGTCTTCTCCTTCACCTCCGAATGTCGGTTGTGATTTTTGTTATTTTTAGCACACGTTGTGAATGAAACGGGGTGACCCAAACTCCGCACCTCCCCAAGCGCAGTCTATTATGATGACTGGCCTGCTCTGTCCTGACAGAATGTTCTGAGTGGTGAATGTGCACACCCAAAACTCAGGTGAATGCTGTCAGTTGATTAACAGGGGCAACAGACAAGGTATTCTGTAGGAAATGCCTGCTTCCCTCTGGAGTCCTGAAGATGACTAACTGAAGTCAGTCAAGCAAGCATCGTGAATCTTTATGATCTACCTTCCATAAACACTCCGAACTCCAGGTGTGCATCTCTGGATGTCAGTACTCTGTATAGGCTGCATTTCCAATTCTACAAACCATTGTACGCAGTCATACAATAGTGATGCAGGAATCAGACATACGCTTTATGACCCAAATATGAAAAATGTTTGGAAACTTGTTTTTCTCCATGTGTCTTTTCCATTGCTGGCTTTTCACTTCCTTTTTGCACTAATCACACTAACAGCATTGGGAAAGACACTTGGAGAAGAACAAGTGGCCAAACATTTTTCATATTTGGGTCATAAAGCATATGTCTGATTCCTGCATCGCTATTGTATGACCATGTATAACAGTTTGTGGAACAGCATATGGAACTGCTAACTGCTCTAAGGTGTAATTATCTTTTCTGTATTTCAAGTTTCCCCGTTTCTCTGTGATGGCATCCCCTCTCCCCCTGCTTTTTGCTGGTCCTCACTGTGGTGATGCCATCATTTCTCTCTGGCAACACTTTACTAACAAGACCGTCTTTGCCCCTTTTGGGGGTGAATCATTTCAAGTTAATTATGTGGGAACCTCCGTTCCTTTTCACTCTCTGTTGCCTTCGGCCTACAAAATCTTTTTCCTTTCATTCAGATTCAGTGTTCTGAATGTTACCTGTGTGTGTGTGTGTGTGTGTGTGTGTGTGTTTATCTGCTTTGTGGCAGGTGAAATCATTTACATTTCTTTTTCTTTCTTTTGTGTGTGGGGGGGTCAGGTTTCGAGATAGGGTTTCTCTGTGCAACAGCTCTGGCTGTTACAAAAGGAACTCCCTTTGTGGACCAGGTTGGCCTCTAGACCACTGAGATCTGCCTGCCTCTGCTTCCCGCATGCTGGAATTAAAGGCACGTGCCATCACGCCCAGCTTCACTTCTATGCCTACACTATTTTCCTTTCTCCCTATTATTTCGTCTTCACATTTTTTTCTTGATTATACTCACATGGCTCTGTCCAGAGTTCCTAACTTTTCTAAGACAGTTTTCGGTGACTTGCAGATTCCTAGTATCATCTATAGCTCAGTGATAATATAGTAAGCTCTATGTTTATATTTTGATATAGCCTGAGAGATGGCAGAATGAAGGATGGAAGTAAGCAGGGGAAATGAAGAGCTCAGTCAAAGCTCCATGTAAGTCCAGTGAGATGTCTGGACCATGCTGTGTGAATACTTGTGGTGACATTCCTGCCTCATAAATCACCACGCCCCATGAAAGAGTGCACGCTGAGACTGCACAGGGGACATATCTGGACTACACAGTCCTGGTGATTTCTCCTTTGATTCAAGTCCCACTGCCTTCCTGGTTTATTACACATATTTTTCCTGCATAGCAATTCCCAGGAATCTTCAAAGATGAAATAGGAAATTTATACATAAATTTTCTTCTTTTCTTATATATCTCCACCACATGGAAAATTCTTAGCATGTTTATCAACCACATAGTCTACTACAAGCACAGATAGAATTGGCCCAACTTTGCCATGCTTCACTATTTCTCTTTCAGTTGCTTCAGAAACATCTGGCAGAACCCCACTTTTCCAAATGTATGGCAATGGATTTTGTCCTTGCTTTCTTGAAGTTAAACATGAGTTGTTTGGAATGTTCTTTCATTTGAAGGAGGAAGTTCCTGGCATAAACACTTCTCTTCCACCCTCTCACTCACTTATTTCTTTAATAAAATTAGTGTATATGAACTCCAAAGATTCCAGGAATAATTTTAGAAAGTATAGTTGCAACCATTTGAACCATACTGTAAACAGGTATTTTAGATGTGACAGTGTTCTCTTTCAAAATTTATATTATTTTTAATTAAAATGTAATTGCCTCTGCTGTGTCATTCTAATAAGTGGAGATTTTACAGAAAAATGGGGCTAAGTGAACAGTGCAGAGGGTCTTGCTTATATACATTAGGGACTGGCTCCATTGTATCTTGTATGGTCTTGAAGGACAAGTAGGTGATGGTAAGAAACAGAAACTAAACAATTGGTGTGATATCACTACCAAATGCAGGACACAGTATCATGAGCACTTTGCTGGGCTTAGTTCATGGTGTGGACTTTGCTGTTCTCACTTTGTGTTTAGCGTGCAAAGAGACTTACTTCTCTAGCACCATGCTTCCACCAGGCTGTGTGCCATCTTCCATGTGCAAAGAAGGCAACTCTCACAGAACCTCCGCAAGGAAGAATCCACCAAACAACCAGCTACTTCTTCCATCTTTGTCTCTTTTAATCCCTTAAAAACACCCCCGGCCCTCGCCTTTCCCAGTCACGGCTTCTCATGCTCCTTAAGAATCATTTTGTTTTATTGACAAATGTTCCAACATCCACAGATTCCTTCCATAACCATACTGGGCTGATCTTAAACAGTGTGTAAATCTACTGGACAACCAATTGGTATGCTCCTCAATAGGGAGGACCACCTCTGCCAATCCCAGCTTTACTCAGTTGCCAATAGTTCTTTATGTAGGGTTGAGGAAGGATGGACTTTTCCCATCCACCTTGGCATGGCTATTGATATCATCCTTGTTCAGTTCAGGTTTGGGCAGTGATGTTGGTGAGAGTTTATGGGTGTAGATTTTGTATTTACGCTTCTAGTCATAGAATACTCTGTTCTCCAGGTAATTCTGGTGTTTCTAGGACATAAGGATGGTTCCCTGACCTCCTGGCTCTTACAGCCTTCCCTTCACCTCTTCAGCAAATGTTCCATGAGCTTTAGGTGTGAGATTGCTTTGCAGATGCACCCCTGGGACTGGGCTCCACACCCTTCATTTTTATTGGTTGCTGTTTTATGTAGTTCTGTCCATCTCTTGTGAAAAGAAGTTTCTTTAACTTTTGAGTCATTGGCTGGGGATGTCCAAGAGACTCCCAATACATACATCTTCTTGCTGTTGACCATGGTTGTCCCCAGAAGTGGAAGATAATTCCCTATGGCTAAAGACAACATGCACTTCAGAAACAAGGCCTAGAGGATCCTGAGCTGGAACTGACCTGAATGCCCCCCTTCCTAAGGACTTGCTTTCATGGTACCAGAAGGCCCCATACAAGGTTCCAAAGTAGGGAAGTAACCATCAGCCCTAGTCAACTGTGGTGCCTACAAGCCACATCAATGGCAAGTTTGGCACGATGACCCTTGTCAAGCCATGGCATGCATAGCTTGGTGTTGATTTGCTAAGATTGAAGGAAGAACAACAGATGGTGGGAATCCAGCACAGTCACCTACTCATTTGTCTAGAGATGTCAGAGTATGCTACTTGTGTTCAGTGATGAGAAGGAGTGAGTCGTGGAGCAGACAGTGGGAAGGTTTTCTTTCCAGCTTGAGGTGTCTTCTATGAACAGGCACAGAATGGACAAGTGCATGGAACTGAACTTATTAATCACAGTGCTTTACTGTGGGAATTCTGTCACAACTCTGCTGAGCAATTCTGAGGGACCACTTGGCCCAAGGGGCAGAATTAGAGAAGAAGATATGTGACCCAAATATCCAAATATAAGGCCAGGGAGGGGTGAAGGTCACTCTCTTGGACAGTGTAGGAACTGGTAGAGCCATGGCTTGGAATTTCCCATCACGCTTTGGGGATGAGGTTATGGTGCCAGCAGCAGAGTACTAGTCCCCTAGGAATGGTGGAGTAGCTGTTGACGTCACCCAGGTTCCTCAGTCTGTTTTGTAACCATTTCACAAGGATTTTGATATTAATAAAAGGCAATATAATTCCCAGTGTTCCCTCTTTATCTGGTGCCCAACATCTTCACTAGCCACTCCAGTCTCACAACCCATGCCACAGCCCCACTGTGCTAATCATGACTGCCCTGCAGGCTGCCCAGCGCCCACATGTGCTGCCCATTAGTACTTACAATCCCTGCCCCCCAGCGCTAACCACATCTACCCTGTGGGATACCCAGCATCTGCTCACTCCCCACACGCACTGCCCATAGGTCCTTATGATCCCTGCTTTGCATATCAGTGCTAATGACATTTGCCCCAGGCAACCATTATTTTACTTTTTACAGGGTCCCATAGAAATACCATCACTCCCCAGACATCAGGAAGTAAGTCTAAGAACATGATGCCATTTTTCCAAAAGGTAGAGTGGATGGTGTTTGGTTTTTCTCAGAGTTATGGATAATTGTCACCTGTAGGGATTGGTAATAGTTGTTATAGGGTTGGGATGGTAAAATAAAGATTATACTCAGGTCTCTCATTTGTAATAGAATAAAAGGAGGTATATATGATAGGATTATAAGGTAGATTATTAAAAGTACTTATAAACTAAAAAAGCAACTAACAGTTTTAAATAATTTACATTGGTATGGATTCTTATATATTGAATCAAATTCAAAGTTATCTTTGTTATACTGTATGTATATTTCTATTCCTATTTAAGATATTTTTGTATATTGATATAAATATAAAATTATTTTGTTATACTGTATATATCTTTCTACTTCTATTTAGGATATTTTGTATATTGATGCAAATTAAGGTTTTTTACCATATTGCATTATACATATCTATATCTGGTTAATTTATTTTTGTATATTCTCACAATTTTGAACTTATTGTCATTATACTGTATATGTGTTTCTATTTTTGCTTAAGGTATTACCTCTACAGCTTGTTTATTTTTATAATGTGAAGCTTTGGTCCTTAAACTATATAGGTTAATAAGAAGTACAGGTTAATAGTCACTCATGCTTGTAAACCTATAGTCATGTTAGGTTTTCTAGGTGAACAGATATATATTCAAAATAGATAGGTAATTTTCAAACACTCAAAGACCTACAGAATATAGCATTTAAATGTTTTAACAAAACTCTTCTGTTATGAAACATGTCTGCTTCTGGCTGCATTGATCTACTCTCGAGAGGGTGATGAGCACCAATGACACTCCATATGGAATTTGTTTTCTTCTTGGCAAAACTGGCCTATTGGACAAAAAAAACTGCCCTCACCTCAACTGCTGACAGTAAGTATACTGTCCAATCTGGACCAACAAGGTGCAAAGAAAAGCAACTGCCAGACTTTGCCAAGACAGGTTATGTCAGTCCTTCAAATTTTCCTGCTTCCAAAAATGCTCTGTCAAATATTCTAGGCTTATAAGCCAAAGTTGGATGCCCCAACACCACAAAGAAACATTAGGTGACTGTCCAGGCAGCCAACAGTTCCTGTCCTTTCTTTCATTTTTTTGTAAGTCATTTGCTTGCACTCCCTGCTTACTCAGGCATTATTATTTTCCTTCTCAGGTCTTTGATGGGATTGAAGACTAGATAGTTACAGTTACGATTCCTCAAAAATTTTAGCTAAAGGTGTATGAGGTACAAGCCTAGATTCTTTAGGAAAGGACAGCTATTGGAGTAATCTCTATAAAATTGCCAATTACCTGTGGTCTGGACATCTAGGATGTATTTCTTACTTAATAATCTCTCTTGTCTTGTATAGTTTCACTTTTGTTAAGGTTATTACTTTTCCTTCTTGGACAATACTTGATAATAGTTCTTATACATAGTTTTATTATGTTAGGATTAGAACCCTCCTTCTTAATTAGAAAAAAAGGGTAAATGCTGTGGGAATTCTGTCACAGCTCTGCTGACCAATTCTAATAGACTGCTTGGCCCAAGGGACATGATTAAAGAAGATTCAAGACCCAAATATCCAAACAAAAGGCCTGGGTGGGGCAATGGTCACTCTCTTCAATGGTGTAGGAGCTAGCAGAGTCACCGTTTAGTGCTTCCTCATTGCCCTTTGGGAACAAGGTTATGGTGCCAGCAGCAGAGACCTGGTCCACCAGTGGGAGCAGTGGAGCAGCTGGTGATGTGACCTGGATTCCTCATTCTGTCTTGTCATTGTGCATGGATTTCAGTATTAATAAAAGGTACCACAACCCCCAGACTTTCCTCTTTATTGCTTGGCACACAGTGTGGTAAACACTGTTATATCAACTTAAGGGATACGTGGTTTTCTGTATGGTAGACTGGAAAGGGGGTTTCTTGACAGCAAGATACTTGATGTTAGATCCATGTGATTGTTGTAGAGACTGTGTGAGTATTCTAGAATGGTTAGCAATATTCACGGACTCTGCCTACCAGATGCCAGAAACACCTTCTGTTGTTGCAATGACCAAAATTGTCTGCAGATACTGCCAAATATGTTTTGTGGGGAAAAATAACTCCAAATGAGAAACACTGAGCTACAACAATTGGATTACTGCAGTGAGAGTTAAGACTGGAGGTCATGCGGGGGGTCTATTATGAAAATCCTTATAAGCATAGCAGGGGTATGTTTAATATTAACTCACATACACCATCTCTTTAGACAGCTGGTGACACAATCAGAATTGTTTTTATCAAACTGGTGCAGAGAAGACTGAATTATGAGATGAGAGACCAGATGCAATGTTATCCAATTTTCTTACGGACATTCTTGTAGTTGCTTTGCTTTGTAAATATGTTATGAAATCTCAAAACATGACCCTTGTACATGGCAATGGCAGTTTCAGGAATTTCTCTGACTCTGAGTCAGTTCTCGAGTGCTGCATCCTGCAGAGTGGGCATCATACACATGGGCCGACCATCCACGGCATATCAAGGCTTGGAGTGTGGCCTCAGTGAGCATAGACGACATGGGCCGAATCCCAGCTCTCCAAGTCATTTAACTGTGAAATCCTATTGGACCTCAATTTTCTTACTCACAATGTAAACTAATAGCTCCAAGTCTATCCAAATGCTAAAGGAAGCAATTAACTTACTCTAATTGTGACATTTAATGGAGGTTTTATTAAGGTGATATTATCAATGGACAGATAGGGAATAATGAATCTTCCAGAGTTAATGTAGTACTCAGGAACTTGTTTTCTAGGTATGGTCAATTACCAGGACCCAGAGGGGGGAATAAAAAGAGTAGGAAGGACAAAAATATTGTCTCATAAAAGTGATGCCCTAGAAGCAAGAAGCAAACTGGTTTCTACCTTTTCCTTGAGGAGAGAATCACACTTCACTTCTACCCTTCCTTCTCTTTACTCAGAAATGCTTCCATTTGGTCATACTCAAGTGAGATAAAGAAAGAAAGAATGTCTGTCAATAAATTTATATAGGAGACATTCCACAATGCAAAGCTTAATAAAGTAAGCTGAAGACTGGAGAACGGATTCAGAGTTACAGAAGAACCCAGAAATATGAATATGACATATCCAAATAGCATTTGGGAATAATAAGTACCAAATAAAAGTTATATGTACATCTATTATCTATGTATGCACATATTTTAATTTTGGGTGCTTACACATTGCTTCATTTCTTCCATATATAGACAATATTTTATACTGGAGGTAGAATAGAGTCCTGAAGGGAAAAAACCTAAATCCCAAAGGGCCCTGCTCCATCCTCAGCTCTGCAGGAAAGTCACACTTCTCTGACCTCTCTTTTGCATAATCCTGAATGATGTTCAAAAATCAAATAAGAAAACATGTTTGAAAGAGCTTTGCAAATCGTGAAATGTCATGTAACAGTAGAAGGTCAACTGTAGTGAATTTTTTGCCTTCTTCCTCATTAAGAAGTCTATTTTGATTAAATGGAGAAATCAGGTAGATATTCTGCTTTCTTCTGTTGTCAGATTCTTTATACAATGGTTCTACTTTCACAATAATGTTACATAGTGAACCCTATAACTCTGGAGTTACACAATTTGCTATTATCTTTGATGGTGCATATGGCTTGTATCAGGCATGAGCATACTATATTCAAGGAATCAATCTCTTGCAATTTTATCAGGAAAACAATATAGCATAAAAGTCCTCCAATTACTTTCTCTGAATTGCACAGAAATTTGGAGTATGAGAGAAACTTAAAAATTTACCTGCATTCATGCTGGGGAGATAGTTTAATTAGTAATGTGCTTGTCGTCTCTGTATGAGTGCGAGTTCAAAGCCCAGCACCCACAGAAAAAAATAGCATCTGAGGAAACACAACCAAGCTTGTCCTCTACCCTCCACACACAAACACACTTGCACATGTGTCTATACTTGAATATACACATAAACAAATGAATTACATGTATTCAAACCTTTTAATCACTTCTAAGAAAATCTATGGTAATATTTAATATTGTGAATTCTTTTCACAATGGAAGTATTGCAAACTTGGCTTCTCCCATCTCCCCTTTTCTCTCATCTGCTTTCTACTTTCACAATGAGGGTAGAGATTGCACTCAATAGCCCTGGAGATGTAATTTCCAAAATTAGATTGTATAAAATTTGTATGAGATCAATTATATTCCCAAACAGATAGATTGAGTGAGTCTACATAAAATATACCTAAAGATTAAGTCATACAGGCATACTTATTACACTATACACATTTGCTATTTCCAATCTTTACTAAGAGAGATACGATGGAAACACAAAAGAATTTTGATAGTACTAGACATCAGAGACAACCCGCACAGCACATGAAATACAATATCTATCATGTAGTGAATGTAGCTAGGAGCAAAACAGAATTACTGTGGGGAAACCTCACAACTCTGCATTTGTGGACAGCAGAATTGAGAGTCACCAGGTTAATAAACTGTCCCTCAAATGGAAGGTTTTGCAACACAGAATGCTGTTAGGCTGAATATTACTTTCTATGTTATGTCTCAGGGTTGATCCAACAACCTCCTGGCCAACACTCAATAGAACATTTTCCTCTTGGGAAACCATCAGCTGTAGCATTAGTCTTCAATTATCAGAGTAAATTTACTATGTCACTATTTGACCTTATTCACCCAGCACATAGGCCTAAAGCTCCCAGGCCTGTTTTAGAGCTGAGGATAGAACAATGGATAAAACAAATTTCAGACCTTCTAGAGCTTTCCTTTTAGCTGTAGTCACATAGGAGAATTGCTTATTAAAAGAATCCTTACTAGTCTAACAGCATAAATAAAAGGGTTACTATTGCATTTATCACTTCAAAGAAAGGCCCTGAACAAAAGAGAAAGCTGGAATTGTGTGCATATACACGGCATGGCTTCTCTCTAGTGATCACATCTCAAGCCTTCAGTACCACTCTGTAGGAACTTTGCTGAGAAAGTATAAAACAACAGATAATTCCATGGAGAGGACATGTCTGGATTCCTCTGTCCTAAGGATGGAGGAACATGGCCATACGGACGGCCATCACTGCCTAAGGTAATAGGATTCTGGGGGTGGATATGAAGCAAAGCCTGATGTTGCCCTTATCTTGCCAAACACAATGACAACAAAGTTGTAACTGCTTGGCAGGTGCCTAGGATACATTATGCACAGGCTGCTGCTGCTACAGGAACAGTGGAGAACGCAGCAAAAATGAAGCCATAAACATCTCTTCTTGTCAGGGCTCTATTTCCCTGGAAACAGAAAGTTGTTTTACAGGGCTGGCCAAGTGTACTGTAAATTATATTACCAGCTCACAGCTGATGGGTTTATATGTCTGCAGGGAACGAGATATCTGGCTCAGGCACCACGTTCAGCTTGCCAAAATTGTGCGTGGACACACGAGTCAGAGAGAGATTGCTAAACTTTAGAAATGAGTGGTCTAACAGGAGCACTGGAGTGGAAGGGGAAATGGACAGGGTCCACGACACTAATTTGTCTCTGAAGTCTTCCTCTCGGAGCTGTCTTTATGACCCGGCGACCCTGCTCGGCAGTCCCTGAGTCAACGATTAATTACACTGTGCACCCTGACATGCAGGCTGCGGCTGATGAATGGGCAGACACTCTCCAGTCAACAGTTCTTCCACCTTGCGGTGCTGCCGCCTCTGTAAGGCTTCTGGTTTCTTGACTGTTCTAAGTATCAGAGAGTGTCTCAATTTCCAGATGATTCTGGCTTTTCACTTTAGTCTTTAATTTTATCTTCTTATATTTAGACTAGAGTCAAGTTTCTAAACCAAACATGTCACTTTTCAAGACAAGTTCTCTTAAAAGGCACTGTGGTTTCTACAACTTAGTTAGGATTGGACGCTCTCTGTCGTGACCAGGCTCCCAATCATAGCTCCAGCTGGAATTCTCAGCCCATACTAGATACTAGGCCTTTCCTTTGAATCTCCTTTATGCTCTCAAATCTGGGTCCTGTCTCCTGTGACAGTGTCTAGGTGACTCGATTTGGATGGAACATTCTCCATCTCTCTGGTAGGAATAATTCTCACTAACTCTGTTGTTTCCTAACATAATGAGACCATCCATGTTTCACACTCTTGGTCTCAGTCACCACGATCTGTCTTCCAACATGACTTCTGAAGTCCCATCCTAATTTCTCTGTCTACTTTCAGCCTGCGCCCACCCACTGAGACGATGGGGCTGATCTAATGGGAGCTCACCAAGG
>LOJH01002363.1:14431-53195 GCA_001685095.1 Ellobius talpinus | reverse complement strand
AGAAGAGGCTAGATATAATGGGCCAGGCAGTGCTTAAATGAATACAGTTTCCATATAATTATTTCAGATGTAAAGTTGGCGGGAAGCGGCCCGCCACTCTTCTACATTAGAGAGGAAACTATGATCCCACTCAGGAAGGAGCTGTTCTCAACACACACAACCAAGATTTACCTATATTTTACAGAGTTTACTTATGAATTCTTGACAAAAATAAGCCTTACAGAGAAAAATTGAGGACAAGACACATGGAGGCAATCTCTCAGAAGATGAAGCCCAAACAGGATTCATCTATAACCATAAATTGTAGGTAAAATGCAAATTAAAATCACAACAGGACCCCATTCCATACAGTCTGGAAAGGAAACCACATAGAGTCCCATCAGCCAGAGAGAAAAACACCCAGAATTTACGCTGACTGGAAGCATCAATTGGAACGACCACTTTAGAAGACAGCATGAAGCCACCCACCTAATGAGAATCAGGCATATTCTTTGTAAGCCAGCATGATGATCAGTGGTGAGTGTCACCGTGACAGAAGTACCTGAGAGATGAGCCTCTGGGCACATCTAGGAAGTATCACCTTTATTTTGTTTGTGTGGGCATTTTGCCTGAAGTATGCCAGGTCCCCTGGAACTGGATGGAGTTCCAGAAGACTGTAAGCTGCCATGTGGGTGTTGGGGACCAAAACTCTGCAAGAGCAATGAGTGCTTTTAACCTGTGAGCCATCTGTCCAGCCCTTCGTGAAAGATTCTCTTGGTAACATGATCATATGGGGGACGACCCATCTTAATTCTGGATGCCACCTGTTTCTTGAGCAGGAGATTCCTGACTGAAGTGCAAAAAAAAAGCTAAGTGCTAGCTGGCATTCAACCCTCTGTTTCCTGAATGTGGATGCAGTGTGGCCAGATGCCTAAAGCTCCTGCTACCTCGACGCCCCCACCTGCAGGTTATATCTTGAACTGTGACTAAAATCACCCTTTTCTCCCTTAAGTTGCCTCTATCAGGACACTTCTCTGCAACCAAAGGACAAACCAAGACTTAGAAGAAAGCCATCCCTAAGCATGCATTCTAGAGAAACTGTTGCTCATGGCTTATGTTCACAAACATGTCAGCAGCATTGCTTGAACTAATAAAATCTTAGTTCCAAGGGTTGGAGCTTGTCAGTTAAGAGCAGAACCCACACAGCAGTGCAAAACCCCCTCCAACTCCAGTTCCAGGGATCTAACACCTCCTCTGACCTCCACGGCAATGCACTGTGTGGTATGCATGAATGCATGCAGGCACACACACACATAAAATAAGAATAAATAAGTCTTTTATATAAAACTCCAATATAAAATAAACTAGTCCCAAGCCTGAAGTCTATTAGGTAGGACAGCTAAAAATAGTAGTGTTTCCTATACACACGTCTCTTAGCAAAGGGAATGTTTGGAAACTGTGTTGCTGGGTAAATTCTCCATTGTGTAAATTAACATAGTGCATAATCATACAAACAAATAGCAGGGCCTGCTGCACACCCAGGCTGGATGTTATAAATGTAGCCTAACACCACTGCACAGCCTGACATAATGTATAATAATATAGAGCCACTGCTCCACGGGAAGAAATAATGTGAAATTAAATTGAGAACAAGAAAAAGGTATGATCAAGTGGAAGAAGTTGATGAAGCATTTCACGGTGTGGGGTGTTTCGTGTGTGTGTGTGTGTGTGTGTGTGTGTGTGTGTGTGTGTGTAGGCCAGAAGGCACATTGCGTCCTCTAGAGCTGGAGTTATAGGCGGGTGGTGAACCACTTGATGTGTGTGCTAGAAATCAAAATTCCTTCTTCAAGAACAACACACAAGCCAGGTGGTAGTGGCACATGCCTTTAATCCCATTACTCGTAAAGCAGAGACAGGTGACTTTCTGTGAGTTTGAGGTCAGCCTGGTGTATAGAGTGAGTTCCAGGACAGACTCCAAAGCTACACAGAGAAACCCTGTCTCTAAAAATAAAAAACAAACAAACAAACAAAATTCTCCAAACAGCACACAATCTTTTTTGTATTTGTTTTAGTTTTTTGGGGACAGGGTTTCTCTGTGTGACTGCCCTGGCTGTCTTGGAACTCACTCTGTAGAACAGGCTGGCCTCTAACTCACAGAGATCCACTTCCCTCTGCCTCCCTAGTGCTGGGATTAAAGACATGAGCCACAACCTCCCTGCAACAGCACACAATCTTAACTGCTGAGCCATCTCTCCTGACCCTTCTAAACTTCTTGTAAGCAGAGGTAGATGCTAAATTAATGATGAACAGTAGAGCATAGTAAGCAAATGATGCAGTCACACAGTATCTTAGGCAGCATTCCTGCATATAATCTCTGTGCTGTAGGACAGGCCTGACAAGGTAGTGTTGACTAAGGGCCTGCTTGTTGGGGTTTCTGTTCTGCCCAGTTCCCACAGCTGGTATGCCCCAAGGAAAATCACACAGAGAGTCCACATTAGCTATTAACTGATTGGCCCATTAGCTCAGGCTTCGTATTAGCTGTCATATTAACCCATTATTCTAGTTTATGTTAGCCACATGGCTCAGAACCTTTTTCAGCGGGGTAGGTCACATCCTGCTTCTTCGGTGTCTGGGCAGGACTGTGGAGAGCTTCCTTCTTCCCAGAATACTCCTGTTCTCATTGTCCCGCCTCTACTTCCTGTCTGGTTGTCCTACCTATACTTCCTGCCTGGCTATTGGCCAATCAGCGTTTATTTAAAACATAGTTGACAGAATACAGAATTATCTCACACCAAGGTAGCATAACAGCATGTCACTAGGCCACAGGAACATCTCAGCTCCATCTCATTCTACCAGGCTAGAGAGGACAAGATGGCACAGCCATTAAAGGTGCTCGTGCCCAGACTGGTGAGCTGAGTTCAATCCCCAAGTTCCGCATGATAGGAGAAAAATGCCTTCAGAAAGCTACCCTCTGATGTCCACACATGTGATGTGACATGTGCAAACTCACACTCCTACACACATAAAACAAATAAACAAACATACATTTGTAAATAATAATATGGGCTGGAGTGATGGCTCCGTTGTTAAGAGTTCAGTTCCCAATACTATGCCCAGCAACTCACAACTGCCTATAACTTCAGTTCCAGGAAACCCAATGCCTTCTTCTGGCCTCTGCGGGAAACCACATACATACACACAAATAAATAATAAAATAAAATATTTTCAGTTACAATAAAATGATGACGATGGCTGACTACAAAGACACCTCTTGTTTGCACACAACTGAGCAAATGTGGTGAAGCTTGCAGGAGTTGCTTAGAGGCTCACAAAGCACAGGGAGCTTCAAGAACAGTGCTTTCTCCTCAAAGGTGACTAAATCATCCCTGTCTTTCTGACCTAGGGAACTGAACAAAGGAGCAGAAGTGTGACCACAGCTGATGTCCAGAGGACAACTGTAACTAAAGAGTGCGATCAACAACTAATATAGCAACTCAACAGTGCTGTGTTTTTCTGAGGCGATAAAAATTCATTGGTGTGAACAGTAAATGATTCTACGTCTACACAGGAGTAGAGCGTGACCACATAGTCTCTCTCCCCATTCCTTCCTCCCCCATCTTTCTTCCTTTTCTCCTCCTCTTCTACTTCCTGACTCCTTCTTCACATTCTTTCTCTCTGTCTTTCCATATTGTTCATCTATCCATGCATAGTGAAGGTTTTAATATTAGCAGTCCCCACTAAAGCAAATTCCTTTCCACTGTTTCCGTGGGGCAGGCACCAACAGCAGAGGACTGGGCTCCAGGTTTGGGCTTTTGCAGAGTGGTTAAAAGGCATCAGTGAGCTCGCTCTCTCTCTCCCAAGCTCCTTCACTTCACTGGCCGGCAGAGGCCAGCTCCTGTGGCTGGAGAGCTCCCTGGTTCCTGCGGGGCTTCTCGAAGGGTCACACTGTCAGTCCCAGAGACGACCTCAGTGCCCAGCGGCACAGGCCTCTGACAACACGCAACCTCTTCCAAGCCCACGGAGACTCCCTTCGCTGTTTCTGCTTCCTCTCACTTGGTGTCCACCTTGCAGTCAGGCCAGGACCTCTTTGGATAATCTCCCTTTGATGAGCATGAAATCAGCTAACCCGGGGGCTTAATGGCAGCCAGAAACCACACATGATTTAATATGTTTCATGCACACAGTTGGCAGGTGGTACTGAGTCGGAGAGAGCTAGAGATAAAGGCTGTCCCATAGGCCTCTGAACCACATATGGGATGTAGCCTTTATCCTGGCAACGGTTAGAAGCCATTGAAGGGTTGAGGGATTTAAAAAAATAGAAAAAGAAAAGTTGGACTCAAATGAACTGAGTCTGCATTTTGGAATGATATCAAGGGAAGACAGTAAGAAAAGAGAGGGAAGCTGGCACACGTAAAACCTGAGTAAACCCACAGAATACTATGGATGAGCTCAAAAACCCTTTAATTTGAACCCATAACTCTACATCATCTGTTGTAGGTCCAGAAATTATAATCAGAAAGTAAATAACCGAGACTTGACTTTAGCCAGCCATGACATACACTCATGACTTCTCTCTTCCTGGTTTCATTTTATTTCTGTTGCGACAGGGTCTCATGTAGCCCAGGCTGGCCTTGAACTCACTACATAACCAAGGATGATCTTAACTCCAGATTCCCCCTGCCTCCGTCTCCTAAATGGTGGAATTAAAAGCATGTGCTCTGACACCTAGCTATACACATGGCAAAACAGTCCAATCAGAGCAGGAATAAAAATGCAAAACCGGCTAAAATTTAGGGGAGACACATCATACACTGATACCTATGCCATGCCTTCGAACTGTGGCTTTCAGTTAGAACAAAATGCCATTGCTTCCTTTCTATGAAATCCAAGTGATGGTTTACCTTGATAAAGTGTTCATGTTCATAGGATTATTGCTCAGGATAAGAACGCTCTTGACAGTGAGACTGGGAGACACTCCCATGTTATCTTTAACAGAACCTTACACGCCAGAGAGGTAAGCACTGTGCACCATTGGCCTTTCTCAAAAAGGCTCCTTGATAAAAGCTGGGAGGGACAAAGGCTAGTGATAAATTTCTCTCTGGCATCTGATTACTGCTCATTTGATTTGTCAAAGAGCTTAGGGGTGACTGGAGCAGCCCACAAGTATAACAAATTGCTACCTTCATCTCTTGACTGACTTGTAAATCTTGAACCTTTTCTAGGACTAACCACTTACTAAATTCATTTATCAAAATTAAAACTAGGTTTTCAGAATACTGATTTACAAATCCCAAGGAACTCTGGAAGATTAACCTTTTGGAGATCCTGCTAGGCTAGACACCAGCAGGTGACAGCAACAGTGCTGATTAATGGTGGGTACCCAAGGTCTGGGGGAGATGCTGTCAGGTATTTCCCCTACACGGCCACTTATCAAAGTAAGAAAACACACACCTGATGCTCTCTGTGCGGATGGAACATTTCCAGTGAACCCAGGAGTTCTCTCGTCCACGAAAGTTTTATAAGTGTCGGAACTCTTCAGTACAGTGACACGGAATTCAGTGTCAGCTCTTTGCTTTAGTACAAGGGTGTGGTGCATGAGCAAACATGCATGCTGCAGGTGCATGGGTACATATGTACAGAGGCCACCAACTGACACTCTCTCACTGAACCTGCAGCTAACTAGTTCAAACTAGATTGCCAGGTCAGTAAGTTCCAGCGATCCACCTGTCTCTGCCCCACCGCCCTGGAGTTAAAGGCCTATGTCATTGTGCCCTGCTTTTCCTGTGGGGGCCTGTGGTGCAAACTCAGGTCGTCGCGCTTGTGAAGCAGGCACTTTACGACTGAGCCATCTTCACTGTTTCATATTTTTAAGACAGTATTTCTAGGGGAATCAGTAGAAGTCATAGAATAAGACCTGATACCCAGAAGAAATCAGTCATAGCTTTTCTATGATGCTGTTCTGGGAAAGAGGAGTTTGGTTAGCATTTTAATCCCAAGGCCCTGCACCGCTTTCTCAGCTTTGGGTATAGACACCCATCAGCGAAGCATGCTGCCTCGTTTCCTTTCTCCCTCTCTATTTATAGCCTGTAGTATCTTAGGACCTCAGAGGCATTTCATCCAAATAGCCACATTCACACTGAATGTCCCGGCATCTCCCCGGTACAACCCTTGACATTTTCCCTCCCCTTCCTTGGAGATGCACACTGGAAGCCTGCTCCTCCTCTGTGCATCTGAAATAGCAGCTGGGCGAGTGAATGGTCCCCTCAGATGAGATCTTCTGTCCCCAAAACAAAGTACTTGTGGGCTCACAGCAGGTCTGGTGACACCTCGGCTCACTACCCACTCATAGGCACAGGTCAGACCCAGATGGAGGCCCCTATAAAACAACATGTGCCCTATCAGAGTGCCCCAGACTCCCTCAATTTCACTTTGTGAAACTGTCCCTTCGGATTCTCCAAACTGGTGGAGAAACAGTTTTCCTTCTCCTTTGGGGGCCACTAGCTTATGGTGTAACCATTAACTGGGTGCCCTAAGGATGAGGGCCATACACATCCTGTTAGCTTCATCAGCCTCTCGTAAAGCTTGTGTCTTTATAGTTATCAGATACCATGTGACATGATTAGGTCCCTATTTTCATCAGTGTTTACAACGAGAAGACGCAATCAGTTTCCGGGATCCACTGGACTCTGTGGGACCTGAGACACTGGGAAGGCAGCTTGCCCAAAGCTAGTGAGTATCAGGTTGTAGGTTGCACCCTGGCCTCCCAGACCTGGGCTGGGCTCCTCCATCACCACCAGGGGAGCCCTGGAGGCAGGTGGAAGGCGGGTCACATGGCTTCATTGGACAGTACTTCCCTCCCCCATCTTTGTATTGGTTAGCTACTGGCAGCTGCAGCCAACATTCCTGAGAGAAAACGTCCCCGACCTCCAGCCCTAGGGGCAACAGACCGGCAGGGTTCTAGGAGCACATGGCAGCCAGCAAGCAGAGCGACAAGGAGACCAGAGGCAGGTCCCGCCCAAAGTGACGCACTTCCGCCTGCCGGGGGCGGGGGCGGGGAGGGCAAAATAAAT
Organism: Ellobius talpinus; assembly: GCA_001685095.1. Taxonomy (NCBI): domain Eukaryota; kingdom Metazoa; phylum Chordata; class Mammalia; order Rodentia; family Cricetidae; genus Ellobius; species Ellobius talpinus. Next base: position 46,146 of record LOJH01002363.1, on the reverse strand, counting down.
GGAAAAAAAGGAAGGAAGCTGTCAGCAAAGAGCCTATGCTGACGCTGTAGTCAAACCATACACGAACTCTTTTCTAGTTGATTTACTGTACTACAACATAAGCTCCACGAGGGTTTGGTTTTGTTTTCATTTTCTGAGACCGCATCTTGTGGCAGAGTTAAGGCTGACCTGGAACTCTTGAACATTCTGCAACATGCCCCGGAGTGATGCAAGCCCCAGTGTGCACTGCCTCACCTCACGGGGCACGAGCTTTCGCTGAACACCTAGTTCCCAGGACACTACCTCACAGAACCCCCAAAAGCTTGTTTAGAACGAGTGGAGCAAACCTCGGAGATCAGAGAGTGAACTACTGGAGAGACTAGCTGAAATGTCTAACTTAGTTCTGAACTGTCTGACAAGATTCCAGAGAGACTGACATGAAATTGGGGCGTCAGGAGCGGGGAGGCCGTTGAAAAAAGAAAAACAAGGCGTGTTCAACTGCAGAATGTTCTGATCCTCAGTGGCCATCTACTCCACACATGAGTCCCTTGTGACAGGCCGTAAAGGTATGGATCCCCCCCCCACATGTTTAGAAGCCCAGCCACAGGAACAAAGAAAGCAAGTGCTTAGTTTCGTCTTAAACTTTACTTAGAAAATTACCAAATGTTTCACTACCCGTTTTAAGAGTTGACAGCAATCAGAGAAATCTAGACTGCAGGAAACTACAAAAAAGAAAAACAACAACAACAACAACAACAACTTGGTTCTCTCAACAAATAAACTGCAAGCAGAGAAAGACAGACAGACAGATGGAAGGAGAGAGTGGCACTCCACAGGTTCCACTTAAAGTCCCAGCACCTAGCAAGGAGGGGTATGCACCCCTAGTTCAGGAGCTATTCACACTGATAGCTTCAAGGAGAGGGAGCTTTAGCCTTCTAGAAGGGTTTGGCTCAGGCAGGTAGGTCAGATTCCAGTGAATGACTGCACACCCAAGAGTATGTGGGTACCACAAATTGTACTCCATGAATTAAAATAAAAAGATATTAAGGATGTAAAATTTGGGGAGAGAGATGAGGAGAAATGGTGGGAATGGGCAAAACCCAATGTATGAAATTCTCAAAGCATGATTTAAAATACTTTTGAACAAAGTCTAAGAAAATTTTTTTTAAAGAAGGAGGTGGTGTAGCCGGGCAGTGGTGGTACAGGCCTTTAGCCCCAGCACTCAGAAGGGAGAGGCAGGAGAATCTCTGTGAGTTCAAGGCCAGCCCCATCTACAGAGTGAATTCTAGGACAGACAGAGCTGTTACACAGAGAAACCTTGTCTCAAAACACACCCACCCCCCAAAGGAGTTGGTGTGATCACAGTACACACTTGTAACCCCAGTAATCAGGAGACTGAGGCAGGAGAATCCTCATGAGTTTGAGACCAGCTGGGCTATGTTGTGAAACCTTGTCTCACAAATAATAATAATAATAATAGTAATAGAGAAAAATCCACCAATCATAACATGTGGGCTTTACTTAGATGCTAATTCCAAGGATCAAATTATAATCTTTTTTAACTTTTTAGCCATTGGAGCTTTGGCTGTTATATTTGTAATTTGTAATATTAAGGAACTGATAATGTTTTAGGAGTGACGCTGGCATTGTAGTTATGCTGGAGCAACTTCATGGATAAGAGAGGGCCTTACAGATCAACCTGAACAAGCTTCCAAACATGGGACGAAGGAGTGTGCAGGCAGGGGCACAGCGCTGGCGTGAGTGGGGATCTCTAAGCTGAGTGATGTATGAAGAGTTTTGTTCGGCTATGTTCCGCACTTTCATACAGGCCTCTCTCGATGGTCTACAACAAATGTTATTGAATTTAAATTTTTAATGCATTCTATTCAGTGACTAGTGTAAAAATCATGATTGCTCTAATGGACAGATAATGAGAGATTTAAAAGGGGAAAAGGTTTGCCACTTGTATATACCAAACAAAGACAAAAATAAAATNAAAAAAAGTCTTAGATTAAAAACAGAGCAAGTGTCCAGAATGAAAGCAGGATTCCAAGACAGACTTGTGACATTGTATCGCCACCTTGTGGTCTATCAGGGTATTGCTCGGTGAGTGCTAGCTGTCTCCGCCTGCTAGGAGGCTGTGGGCAGAACCTAGACACACACAGCAGGGGGCCTGAGCCTCATTTGCAGGAGATCTTGTCTATGGCATAAACTCCCTTGACTCCTCCAGTCACACTTCGTCTCTGCTCCTTGTCGCGAGTCTCATATTTACTAAGTCTTCAGAGTCCCAGTGTCCTAACCTCAGTAGTTCCTAGTTTGGCATTTCAGGACTCCAGGAACAAAACCTTGTTCACTTTGTGTAAACCTTGGAGACACTTTGCCTTTGGTTTTACCACATCCTCTTGCCACTTCAAGCCGGAATGGTCCTCAACTCTTTTACCGCCTTGAACATCCCACTTATACTGAGGAAAAAGCCGAACCTGTGCTAGAAGTTCTGCAGGACAATGATGAGAACTTCTGTGAGTGAAAAGACCTGAAATGTTGCCAGCCTGGAGTCACTTCCTACTGGACGTGAGCTACACTTAACCTCTTAATAGGCATTCATCGCCCACTTTGTGTTTGACCCAACATTCTTGTGATTATCAGGTGAAATCCTTTTGGAACATAAAACAGACTACTGGATTCCAGCAACCAAAGGCTAAGAGCTTCAGTAGATAACATCCAAGGAAGGCTATTAAAGAGATTTGCTGCTTTTCTGTAAACCACTTAGCAAGGGCTGTGAATGCAGCCCAGAAGCCAAGCGCCTCCCTAACATGTGTATACACACACACAGAGAGAGACAGAGAGACAGAGAGAGAGAGAGAGAGAGGTCAGAACTTTCAAGAAGAAAGCAAAATACCATTTCAGACAAATACCTTCAATGATAATTAACCAGATGTGATAATGTGCTCACTCCCTTTATCCCAGTAGTCCAGAGGTGGAAGCAGAAGAAACGAGTTTGAATCCATCCTCAGCCACATAGCAAGTTGGAGGACAGTCTGACTGTGAGACCTGAGACCCAGGCTCAGAAAGGAAGGTTCGTTGAAACTGTGCACATTAGAACCAAAACTGAAAATGGCAATGTGTCACAAGAATGTGTCACAATCATGGTGACATGATTTGAGGAGGCTACACACCTACAATGTCCACAGTGCAGCTTAAGCAGCGACCCACGAAGAAATTGGAAGGTGGGAAGGCACGGAGCTCAGGGGCTGGGCACTGCTCAGGGTCTACAAACCCTTAGTCACTTTGAAGAAAGAAGGGCAGAGGGAAGTGGGTGAGGGGGGAAAGAAGGCTGAAAGTTATACTTTTAAAAAGGGAAAAACGGGCTGAAGAGATGGCGGAGGGGTTAAGGGCATGTATTGTTCTCGCAGAGGAGCTGAGTTCCGTTGCCCTCACCCATCGGGTAGCTGATGATCAGCCGTACCATCAGTTCCGAGAACATCCCAAGCCTCTGGCCTCCGTGGGCACACGTGCACACATGCACACCTACACACACTTGCATACATATTCTCACACATATACACACTCACATACATATTCTCACACACATGCCCACTAGCATATTCTCACACACACATACATACACTCTTAAATTCACACACACACATACGCTCACATTTGCACATACACAATTTAAAATAATTTTTTAAAACTTTAAAAAGAAAAAAATGCTAGTATGGAATAACTGTGGTCAGTTTTCTAATTTGTGTGTTCATTTCTATTAACTATTGTGATACACATGCTAATATACAGATGCCTATGAATAATGAAAACCTGAAATATATGTATGTTATTTACATAGGGCTACAATTTAACCTTTGCTTTCTCTGTAGTCACTTTTCTATAGTGAACAGGTATGGAGGCTGAGTCCTAGAGGCCACAAAAGAGAATACAAGAAGCTGGCCTGGGTTTTAAAAGTCCGAAAGGCCTGTGGAGCTGTCCAGAGGTTAAACCAATTGGTCACAGGTGCCTGAGTGTCAAGCACTCAGATCAATGTGCATCTGAAGTCAATGTCTGAGAATGGAAATTGCTTGCAGCGGAGGGAGGTGGGAGGAAGTGGTGTTATCTGTATGTATCTTGGGTCAGGCTATTCACATGACCCTTGTTCCTGTGTTGCCCTGTCACACTGACTGCAGGGACCTGGAGCATCCTGAAGGACATCCACAGAAAAATCCCTGGGGGATCCATGCTGTATGTTCCCCCTCCTATCTGGACTTCCTGCCTTTAAGTACCCTGACTCTTTTACCCAAGGTTAGATCTCAGCAAACATTTCCAATCAATGGTTCACAAGGAAAATTCCTCAGTAAAAAGGAATCTCTGGGGGGTGGGACTGGGCTCAGCGAGTAAATTGCTTCCTGGGAACCCCAACTGGGAGCCAGTTTGCCGCCTTTCCTGGCCCCTTCCCAGGAAATGTACATTCTGAGAGGATCTTCCCAGCAACAAGCCCACATGTGTCCAAACAGACTGCATTCTTCACTTAGCTTTCATTTCCTTTGTATGTTAATTAATTATCTGGTACAGGATCTCAAGTACCTCAGGCTGACTCACTATTTAATCAAGGGCGACCTTGAAGCTCTTACTTTATTTCAGTTTTTAGCTTTTATTTGGCATGAGGGGGGGCATGTACATGCCATGAAGCATACGTATCCATCAGAAGGCAACTTGAGGAAGCCGGTTCTTTCCTTCTACCATGTGAGTTCTGGGGACTGAACTCAGGTTCTCAGGCTTGGTGGCAGATGCCTTCACCTGCTGCAGCCCAGCCTTGAACTTCTGATCCTCCTGGCTTCAGTTTCCAGCTGCTAGGATTAAAGACATGTGACACCATATCCAATGTATTCAGTGCTAGCAACTGAAACCACGGCTTGGTGCATGCTAGGTAAGCATTCTACCCATTGGGCAACATATACAGTATTATACAAGCTGGCCTTTAAAATAGCATACTTAGGGGAAAATGAGAATGAAATGAATAAAATAGTATCAGTTAAGTAAATTAAAAAAAGGGGATGGCTAGATGGCTCAATTGTTAAAAAGCACTTACTCGTGTTGCAGAGTTATCTGGATTCTATTTCCAGCACCTACAAGGTGGCTCACAGGCATCTGCAACTCCAGTTCCAGAGGATCCAACATCCCCTCCTGGCCTCCAGGGGGCACTGTACGAATGTGGCACATAGGCATGCTTGCAGGCAAAGCACCTATACAAATTGTTCTATTGCTAGGAAAAGATACTGTGAGCAGGCAATTCTTGTAAGAGAAAGTATTTAATTGTTGGTGGCTTCAGTTTCACAGGTTTAGTCCGTTATCATCATGGTGGCCAGCCTCATCTAGAGAGCAAGTTCCAGGATAGTTCGGGATGCTACAAAGAGAAACCCTGTATCACACACACAGTCAGCTGCCGACACAGGAGTAAAAGGGGAGACATTGGGCACATCCAAGCTTGTTTTCGGTGGTGGTGGGATGGCAGGAGAGGCCAAGGTGACAAGGGTCCCTAATGAAGGCCAGAAGAGGAAACAGAAATGAAGAGGCCTTTAAGAGTACTTACTGAGGTGGGAGAAGAATGTCACCAAAGTTAGATAAACCAGAATGTGTAGACAAAGATTACAATGGTGAAGTCTTCACATTTCAGAGATGCACGCAACACCCTGCCCTGGTGTTCTGTTTTATTTTGAAAGGTAGATGAAATGGTGCTGTCAACACTTGGGACAACAGGATTCTGTGAGACTGATAAGGAAGTGAGCGCTGGCAAACAGGATCAGCACTTTGCATTTTAGATTCCATAGCTGGAGCTCACAAATCCTTGAGTGGGATGGCTGTAGCCTCTTGTTAGAGATGTCAACAAGACAGCCTTTTTCAAGGCACCTACACAGCCTTCTGCCACCATGAGAAAAGAAATATGCAGGAATCACAATCACACTTTAAATTCTCTCCTAGTGTTACAAAACGAGGGAAAGAGAGCAGTATGAATTAGCATCTTTGGTGTGGTGTGAAGACTGAAATAGCATTCTTCACCAACTAATTACTAAATATAACATTTTTGTAAAAAGGATTTTTTTTTCAGCTATTAAGATTCACAGTACAAATAGTTGAGAAAACCAACTAGAGAGATCTTAGTAGACGGGTGTTTGATTTTGATTCATAGTCTTCTGCTGAATTTAATTCGAGAAAAATATCGGCTGTGTCCAAAGAAATTGTAGGCTGCATAGCTAACCTCTGCTGTCAACTTTGTGAGCTCTAGAATCATCTCTGAGTCTATCTGTGGGGAGTTATCTACATTAGGTTACGTTGTGATGACCCGGATCACTATGAATGGCACCATTCCCTGGGATGGAATCCGGGGTATAGAAAGGAAGTGAGCTGAGTGAAGTAGATGCCACATGACTGGCTGCCTCAGCAGCTACCATCGTGACCTCACTGCCCTGAACCTCACCCTCCAACTGTGGCCAAAATAAACCCTTTCTTCCTTAAGTTGCTTCTGTCAGGTGCTTTATTGTAGTGACAGAAGTGACAAAGATAGGCTGACTCCCCTTTTCTTGTACCAAAGGGATAAACCAATGCTCAAGTGCCAAGTTTTTGGGAAAAAAGACTGTGGCCCACACAAGTCATTACTGACAGCTATTAGTACCTTTCACAGACAGGTCTAGTGCAAGTCAATAACGTCTGCTTTGGGTTTTCCTGAGTTGTAAACTATTACAAGAAAACTGATTGTAGGCTTTAGTTGTAACTTCTTGAGAGTGAAAGAGTATGTACTGCTTCTTTCACTGTTATGCACACACCTTTTACAAAAAAAAAACTAGACTGAGCCAGGCATTGTGATACAGCTTTAATCCCAGTGCTTCAGAGATAGATAGGGGGATCTCTGAGTTCAGTACCAGCTTGGTTTATAGAACCACTTCTAGGACAGCCTGAGTGGTCTTCGAGAATCCTGTCTCAGAACTGGGAAAGTGAGATGGCTCAGTGGTTCAGCACTATGTAAGTCTAATGACCTGAGCTTGATCTCTGTAAACCACGTTCACTGCTGTGATAAAACACCATAATCAGACTACTTATTTAGGCTTATGGTGCCAGAGGCATGAGTCCATCATGGCGGGAAAACAGGCATGGCTTCTGAAGCAGCAAACTGAGGAGCTCACACCTTCAACCGTGAGCAAAAAGCAGAGAGCAAGCACTGAAAAGTGTTTTTTTTAAAACATCAAAGCCCACTGTGAGTGACATACTTCCTCCAGCAAGGCCACACGCTTCTAAACATACCCAAACAGTGTCACCAAGCAAGGACTGTGTATTGGAAAGTCTGAGCTGATATACAGAGTGAGGGGTGGCGCTCTCATTTAAACCCACACTATGTAGAGGTGGGAGGAAAGAACTGACTCAAAATGGTCCTTTGACCTCCATACAGATGCAGTAGAACCTGCACCAACGTGCACACATCACACAAACACTATATTTAAAATTTAAAATATACTAGTGGGTTCTCTTGTGGGCATCACACTGGCTTAGGTAAATTAACCTGGACAACTATGCCTAGAGATTAGCCTCCCTGCAATGGCAAATGCTGACTTCCTACCATGTTCTTGCTTTAAAATGTCTCTACTTTCCATACTTTTCTTCATGTGGGAAGCAAGAGTTCATCGTGTACCTCAAAGTGCTCTAACGTGTGAGCAGAGAAGCAACCTTCATCTTGCTAGGGAGCATGAAAACAAGATCCCCAAAGCAAAGAACTAGAACAAGTACCCCAAGAGGTGCCCATGGGGTACTGCAGTAAGGCAGGCAAAGATGACAGAAAACACAACTTGCTAAGTAGAAAGATGGTTTTCTGAAACTTCCAAAGTCGTTTGGGTACAACTTTTAAGAATGAGTCTGTTGGTGTCTTAGTGTTCTATTGCTGTGGAGAGACACCACGACCACAGCAACTCTTATAATGAAAACATCTAATTGAAGTGGCTAGCCTAGTTTCTGAGGTTCAGTCCTTTATCATCATGATGGGGAGCATCGCCACGTGCAGGCAGATGTGGTGCTGGAGCTGAGGGTGCTGCATTCTGCAGGCAACAGGAAGTCAGCTGACACACTGGGTGGTATCCTGAGTGTGTGAAACCTCGAAGTCAGCCCACAGTGACACACTTCCCCCAAGGCCATACCCACACCTCCCACTAGTGATACTCCCTGGGATTATGAGGGCCAATTACATCCAAATTATCACAGGTGGGAACCATGAGAAGCAGATATCTAGTGACTAGGGGTTGGCTCAGCTGGCAGAGTGCTTGTGCAGGACACTAAGCTCTTGGTTCAATACCCAGTATCATGTAAGCATAGTGGAGGCACACCTCCGCACCTGGACCTCCAAAAGCAGATTTTCAAAATGTTTTCACAGTATACTGCAAATCAAAGTATGAGGGTGGTAGTTTGAATGAGCTGTTTCCCTGCACATGCTCATGTGTGTGAACAATTGGTCCAGGGGAGGCTATCTAGAGAGGTTACAGAACACTTAGTAGAGGCTTGCAGGAAGAAGCATGTCAGTGAACTTTGAGAGTGTACAGCCTCACGCCACTTCCAATGCTTTTTTTTCTGTGTGAAGTACGGCAGTCGGGCGGTGGTGTCCCACACCTTTAATCCCAGTACTCAGGAGGCAGAGGCGAGTGGATCTCTTGAGTTCAAGGCCAGCCTGGTTGGCCAGGTTCCAGGACAGCTAAGGCTACAGAGAAGCACTGCTTAAAAAAACAAACAAGGAGGGGAGGGGAGAAGGGAGGGAAGAGAAGAACCACCCAAGCTTCCTGCTTCTACCACAACCACGCCTTCCTGTATGTCTTATCTCTCAGGAACTGAAAGACAAATTCTTAGGTTGCCTCTGGCCATGGCATATTATCCTAGCAACAGGACAGCAGCACAATCTAAACTTTAAATTGCCCCAAACACACACTTAGACACCTTTTTAATGGAAAACAAAATCACGCACAAACCTACGTGGGTGCATGGGTCTGAAGGAGGAAGCCACGAGTCCTGTCATGCTTCACCTGTTCCTTTGAGAGTTTTTCCTTGAACCCGGGCTCATGTATCCTTGGCTAGGCTGGGAGTCAGCAAGCCCTAATGATCATCTGTGTCCATGCCCTGGGAGCTGCGGTACAGGTGTGTGTGGAGCACCTGGATTGCTATGTGTGTCCAGGATCCAAACTCCAGGCCTCATGATCGCTCAGTAACTAACTGCTCTCCTAAGCAGATGGCTCCCCAGGCCTTATTGGTGACTTTGCAAAGCCCTTATTTCTCCTCTGGTTTTAGGGAGTGAAACTAAGACAGTGAGTACACTTGCTAGGCAAACACTCATTACTCAACTCCAATCCTTTAAAGTCTTGTATTTCCATATATTCTACAAGAGACAATCTCCAAGAAGAGTACAAATAACACGGACACATTATAGTTAGAACTCAACTTTATTGTTACAACCAATGTTTATTTACAGAATATAAATCTCTTCAAAAAGATACATTCCTTCATTTAATCAATGGTAGAAAGCCTTATTAAACAGAAATAAAGCCTAAGCCGCACTTTTATCTTAACAGAAACACGGCTTCGTTGCAAGTCCATGAACACAGAACACAAATGTCACTTCAGCAGCTACATGAATGAGGCTGTTGATTTCACTGGCGATGCCATTTTAGCCACGAAACAAATCTTGCTTAAATTAACAGTAGTAAAACTTAAATTTCAAACATAAAAATATGTAACAACAAAGGAAAAAGCAGGAAGTATCTCCGCTAGCAAACAGATGAGCAAGTTCTCCGGCACTCAGACACTGGCTGAGGCGTAGGGAAACCTAGGACAAAGGCTGCGTTCATCTGCGAGGTATTGATGCATGTTCAGTGCTGAGACTATCCAGAGCACTTCCAGTCTATACAAAGCAGCATTAGACTACAATTCACATTTGAGAAACACAAATTTCAGATCTATGCCACAGCTTCCCGATTCAACAGACGGCTAACGCAATGACAGTTCTCATTTCAGCTTTTCCCCTTGCATATAGATAACACCATGTCTTCTTCCTTCAATAAGGATGTTTGACCTTGCTGTACAAAAGCTCCTAAATACAGAGAAGTTCTCGTGGGTTCCATTAGTTCACAGTTACTTTAGTACAGGTAAATACAGAGGGCAGCTTTAGATCATTGACAATGAACACTCAGTTTGTCACTACCTACAAACAAGCAGCCGCATGCCACAGTGCAGGCATGGCGAGCAGGTATTCTGTTCTCCCTCCACTGCTCTGCAGGGTTTCAACCCAGCTCTCAAAAGTTCCTGGCTAGGAAGCCTGTAATTCCAATCCACTAAGGTTTTCCTGCTCCACTTTCACAAACCAATCAAAAGACAAGGTGATGTTTCAGTTCTGTAAGCATCTAGTGTTTTATTAATGTATTAATCGGCTCAAAATTATCACAGTGAGCAAGATAAAAGGTAAAACTATAACTCTTTTAAGAAGTATTTTTGCAAGTACACGCGCCATACAATGCACAATGGACAAAGGTGGTGTTGGTGGTATCATAGCGCACAGTCCAGGAGAGTAGCGTCCAACACACAACTTTAAAGTGCTTATGAGTGAAGCATCAGTATTTGTTTCTAATCCAAACACTTTGGGGGTTTCTTCCCATATCAAATTGTGCCAAAATTGAAAAATTTTCAGCATAAAAACTACTCAAACAAATCTAACTCATTTAACGTATCACTGAATTTAGTCTTCAAGAATTCAAGGTAATACAAAAACCTCAAGTATTTTCTTTTACAGAAATACAGGCTGAAGTTCCCAAAACAGGGATGCTTTATCTGGAGTAGCTAATAGCATTCGTCAAACCCAATATTTAACACTGCCGTCACTATAGGGAATGGCAGCTCGCCGTGCCTCATCTTGCCTTTCACAACAGAAACAAGACTGAAGATGCAGCTCAGCTTCACAGTAAAGGCCATCATGACATCTGACGGAGAAGAAAGACCACAGCAACAGGCCCTGAAGTGAGAGACACTCAGAGGCTAGTCTCCACCTGCGCTCACCTTCTGTGTGAGGTAGCACACGATGCTGCTACTAAGAAAACCCCAGGACAAAGCATTGTTGACTTTGTCAACAGGATGACAGATTGTAACAGGGAAAGATTTAAGTCTACAGTACTCAGGAATGCAGTATAAAATGCTTAAAAGCAAGTCAAGAAAAACCAAAACCCAAAACTCTGACACTACTCCCTTTCTCCATCAGGTAGTGAGACCATCAGGAGGTACAGGCCGTTGCTGGGTAACTCAGAGGCCTGAGGACTTTTCCTCTAGAGTGCTTGGGGGAATTCTTCCTTTAAGTCTAAACTCATAAAGTTAAAATAAACACAGGATAGTTGTCATAAAAGCCACCATTCTTCTCACAGCCCCACACTGAACTGCTCCAGAGAAGCCACCTGACAAAACTAAGAGATGCCATTTGCCCTATGTCTTGTTATGGGTGTGATTTACAGTCACACTACTGAATACCAAGATTTTGACGAAAGTGTCAACAAACTCTGAAAATAGAAAAGAGGGCCACACTTCAGTTTATAAACACCAAATTAATTTTTAGCTTCCTTTACCCTCAAATTGTGACTCAAAGAGTGAACATTATAAATTCACTGCTTCCCAGAATCTAATACACAAAAAATTCAACAGCTGAGTAAAAACTGGAGAAAAGTTATCAGGCACTGAGAGGCTGAATAAATAAACACAACATTAACTAAACCCAATAAAGCTTACTTCCAGTTCTTGTGATCTCACTGCACAGCTAGAGGTGTGCACTGTTCCCAGCCAAACACCAACAGCCTGGATCATTTAGTGACAGAAAAACTTCTACAAAGGAGAATGCAAAACTACACACTCTTGTATGCAGGACACAACTCACACTAATTACAGCTGCTTATTTACACTGTCCTATTTACACTCCAGGCAGACCTAGTTGATGAGGTTTGTGCTCATGTTGATCTCGGGCAGATCATGTCAACAGTGAGACGCGTCCACCACATCTCATTTCCAGAAAATGATGGTAGCACAGGATTAGAAAAGGGGAGGGAAATCAAATATCATTGGTCAGGTTCAAGATCATACAGGTGTGCCAGGGAGACAGGATCAGGGTAGAGGGCAGAAATGTGGAATTTTGCTTGTTACAGCATCCAGGCCACTACGGTCTATTGATTAACATTGAACATCCATGAATGCCACTTCTAACATCCACTTTCATATTTACAAAATGAGCTTACCACCAGTTGAGTGATTAGGTAAGGCATTCAAGTTCCTTAGCTTACAAAAGAAGGCAACTAACATCCTAGCAAGCCACAGGACACATTTTAGAGGGATGCTCTTCAGAGCTGTCCCAATGTACCCTCTTTAGAATCCCTTACATGGTCAATACAAAGGAAAGACATTTTGAATCCTGTTGATAATTTACACCATGATCCCCAAAAGCTGCACGGGAAGCAGGCACATCAGAGCACCCAAATCTGGCCAAGGAATGGGGACAACAGTTTACATGTGCTCGTCTTCTTCCAAGATCTCCTCCACGCTAGCAGGGTGAACAAGGACGCCTCGCTGTCAGTGCATGCACTGCCACCAGCGTCTCTGGGGCAGCTGTCTCAGCTGGCTGCTATGCAGTCCACCACCACCACCACCAGCAGCAGCAGCAGCATGGTAAGCCTCCACTCAAAGTACTCTCAAGAAAGAACAGGAACAGACTAGCCAACACTGTCTTCTCCAGTGTTTCCACGTGACACATACTCTTGGATTTTAAGAGGAGGAAAGCAAAGAATCAGGAGGCTCACATTTTTATCATTCTATGACAATGTTCCAATCACAAATGAAAATTCCACTAAGCCAGTTTTTGTAGGTTTGCTTTAACATTGAAAAGAGCTAGTCATTATTTGTTTTCATTCAAAGAAGTCGGCAGAATTGTAATGATCTTACAGTAATGTGATTCATAAAAACAAAAGTGAACTTTACAACATTAGGGAGGTAGAAACCAAATCCAGGTCTAACACTGTTAGAGACACATACTTAGGAGTCTATTTACGTGGCTAGAATTTACCATCTCAAATGGCCATGGCCTGTAAGTGTTTCTACTTACTTTATTAGCTTTGAACACGCTGAGACAATACAAGTATTTTAAAGCACTTGTCTGAGAACAGAAGTCATGTGGAACAATATACCAGACAATGTCTTAAGACAGATCTATACTGCAGACTTTAAATATGCAGATCCATGGAGTCAACTTAGTACAAAAGCACTTATGTGACCAAAGTGCAAAGCCTGTCTGACTAAGCTAAGTTAGCTGTGACTGTTCAAGTCCACAGGCTTCAAAGATTAAAGCCTTCTGGTCTACCTCAAAGACCTAACTTCCTTCCATATAATAATTGCTTCCCTCTCACACCTATACAAAAATAAAAACTAGACTAACAAAAACAAGTCCTCCTACCACGACTACTTATTTAATTCACATTTCCTTATTTGTTAAGATTTTAAGTATACAAGCTCAATGACCTACCTAAATGTTCCTTACTGGTTCTTCTAACTGCTTTAACAATATTACTCTGAAATTACATGTATAAGCAATCATTTGCTGACTCTACAGACACAAAACAAACCTAAAGAATGAATCTGAATAGAAAGAATCTAAGTGATATTCCTTGCTTCCAAGTATGATGAATTCTGTATGTTTGTTTCAAATATGAACAATATCAGCTACTACTAAATAAACAAAAAAAGAATCAAGTTAAACAAAATTTTTGGTTAGAAACAATTTGATAGGTAAATTCTAAAAACTGGGACTATTACCTTAAATGACCATATCTAGTATTTTAAAACATGACTTAATACACATTTTAACATTAAATTGTTATACTTATATTCCAGGATTATACAGTAAATATATTTTATATTGTCAGGCTATATAAAGAGACAATTTAACTCTAAGTTGTATTCTTCAGAGAAATCATTTCCAATTTTCAATTCAAGAAAGTATACCCCTAGAGACAGTAACTGCCTTGCTCCCTTTTAGTGGGCACTTCTCTAGAAAAGTCTAGAACACCCTAAGTTACTACGAAGGCAGTGACTGCCATGTCAAGAGTAAATGATTCATTTTACAAAGGTCACACCAAACAAGAATGTTTTTCTAAAATTATCCCTATAACAAAACTTTTAAAAGATCTCTACAACATCTCATTTCATACACTGAACCAACAAATGAAAGATGAAAAGTAGTCAGTCATGTCAAATCTGTAACAAATAATCACATGTAACATGGACTGTGCTGCCAAAGGCTAAAGCCAACTCGACTCTTTCCACTGATGGACAAATCTCTAGCCTGTCACATACTGACAACAGTAACCATATTTTTAACATCATTCTATTTAAAAATAGATTGGCTGTTGAGAGGCATAATTTGTAAAGCAAGATAACCAAATTAAATGAGTGCTAACAAATATTGGCTTTCGGAATTTCTTAGGAGACATCCACAAGCACTGCTCAGCTCCTGGAGAACAAGGAGGTGTCTTCTTTACTCAGGCATCTTTAGCGCTGTGACCTCGGGCTTCATTTTAAAGTACTGGTTAAAGCGAACAACAGCGTACCTAGTGAAGAAAGAACAAGGAAAACTCAGAGCTGACCTCAGCCCTTCAGCTTAGCCTGCTGCACCGCCTACTGGACACTCCTATGCTGGGCATTCGCCAGCCTGGAAGCTTCTGCATGGCTTAAGTGCACATGGCCTTCAAAGCGCAGCCTGCCATCTCTACACACTAGAACAACCAAGTCCAGACAGACAGCGCCTCACAGTTCACACATCATCTTACCCAAGGAAATCAAACTCAATTGTGGAGTACTTGGCTTGGATCAAGGCCCAGAGTCCCCAGAAGAAATGAGAAGCCTTAAAGAGAAGAAAAATGAAGAATTATGAAAACAAATTTTTGTACACAATACAAAACTGTTAATTCTATGCTTTCCATCAATTGCATGCATAGTACTTTCCTTCTTTCTACTTTTTTGGTAAATAGTGAACCTAGATCTACAGAGTTACCTACACTCTCTAGCCCCCATAGTATCTTCTCCTTCCTGTTAATTTTTACACAACATAGCGGGAACAGAACGTACTGAAGCAAGGTAGTTACTTGGTCATCACTAATGACTCTGTCTATACAGGAAACAACAAAGTCAGAATGACTTGTAAACTCAAGTCTAGCAGTTTCAATAGTCTTTGCCCAGTGCAGAATTTGGCATTCCACATAATAGACAGACACAAGTAGTGGTTCACACCCTTCCATCTATTTTACTGGCCCCATTATACACATAAATTACAATATTGATTAGCAAGTCTATCCGTGAAACCTGTATCCTAGAACTTAAAACTAATGGATTAGAAACTGTAACAATTTTGTATATGCCTTACAACAATTTTATAAATGATTAGCATTTTTATTTTACACGTTTGTTTGAGTGGCTCCATGTATCTATGTATACCACGTGCATACTTGGTGCCCACAGAGTCCAGAAGAGCATTTTAAAACTCCTGGAATTGGAGTTACAGACTGCTGTGTGCCACCATGCGGGTGCTAGGACCAAATGCCAATTTCCTCTTGAAAAGCAGCCAGTGCTCTTAACCTATGAGCCATCTGTCCAGCCCCATTTTCTTTTTGAATTACATTGTGTGTGTGTGTGTGTGTGTGTGTGTGTGTGTGACGCACGCAGTGTGCATGCACATGGATGTGAAAGAATGATGACAAATTGTAGAGCTGTTTTTCCTTCCATCATATGAGTTCCAGGAATTTTATTCTGGCCATTAGGTCATTTCACTAGCCCACAAATAATTTCCATTTAGAAATGATATTTTAAAATTCTGTTAATACCGGTCAGCAGCAAGATAGTTCAATAAGGAAAAGAGCTCTGACTCCAATCCCAGGAACCATGACAGAAGGAAAAATCTCCTCCCAAATGCTGTCCCAACTTTCAATGTGTGCACGGACGCACATATGTACATGCGTACGCACATGCACACACAAACACACACACACAAATGACGAACTAAAATTTTTAAATATTTTTTTCTAATTCTGGTAACATGGGGATGTTCTTCCAGGAGACCCAGATGTGATTCCTAGCTTCTACCACCTACCCACAGAGCAGCTCCCAGTCATCTGTAAGTCAGGGGATCTGATGTCTTCTCCCTGCTTCTGTGGGGCACCAGGCATACAAGTGGTACAAAGACATACACACAGGCAAAGCACTCAATACATATTTTTTAATAACAAAAATGAAATTTTACTTCCCCAGAAATACTTTACTTTTACTAAAGATGCTCTAAAAAAAAAAAAAAACAATAATGTTAAAAGCCTAATTTTATTTCTGGTATATCCTCTAAGGCAAAAGCACCAAAAGGGGCCAGTGAGTTCACTCGGAGCAGCAGTTCTGAACCTGTGGGTCGAAACCACTTTGGGGGTTGAGTGATCCTTTCACAGAAATCACCTAGGACCATCAGAAAACACAGATACTTACATTATGATTCACAACAGTAGCAAAATTGCAGTTATGAAGTGGCAATGAAAATAATTTTATGGGTGGGGGTCATAACATGAGGAACTACATTCAAGCGGCTTGCTACCAACCACGCCGGACAATATGAGTTTAATATCCAGGAACCATATGGCAGGGGAGAAATATGGCATGAGCACGCTTGTGACCATACAAAGTAAATAAATACATGAGCTCACGTTAGGAAAATTCCTAACACCAAGTACACTGTGCACATGCATGTAATACTCCAGGTACACTGTACAAACACATGTAAATGCTCCAGGTACACTGTAAACACACACATATAAATGCTCCAGGTACACTGTATACATGCATGTAAATGCCCCAGGTACACTGTATACACGCATAAAAATGCTCCAAGTACACTGTACACATGCATGTAATGCTCCAGGTACACTATATACACACATGTATGCTCCTAGCATACTGTATATGCATATATGCTCCAAGAACACTGTATACAGGCATGTGGGATCCAAGTACACTGTATACACACATGTAATGGCCTTATGTAACCTTGTATAATTTTTTTTAATTGGGGCTGGGAAAATGGTTCAATGTTAAGAACCTTATTGTTCTTGCAGAGGACCCGTTTGGTTGCAGCAGCCACATGGTAGCTCATAACCTGTAACTCCCAGTTCCCAGGGCTCTGATGCCCTCTTCTGGTCCCTGAGGGTACTGTAGAACACATGGTATGCATGAACATATGCAGGCAAAATACTCATACACATAAAATAAACAAATCTAAACTAAAAAAAAATAAAGTTCAAATTTAAATTAAAATTTAAGAGGCTGAGACAGGAATTAAATTCCAAGTAAATTTGGCCAAATTCCAGGACAGCCTGAGTCAGAGTTAGGACCCCAAAATCAAAAGAATGTAGTCCTACTAACCCACATGTGAAGAATTCTATGAGTTTCTAACACCTTATGATATTCTACATGTGGATTACTAACTTCAAGTACAGTCCTTCAGAACACACAGAAGAGGGCTGTTTCTGACCTGCCTCTCAATGTCAGTCAGATCCCTTGTGTTTGGCCGAGCAAACAGTGAGTGCCTGAGCTCTCTGCTCCCTGTGTAACCTCACAGGCATTGTCTCTCCCAGGGATGACGCACCACCAAACTAACCTTCCTTAAAGCCATTTCTGTCAGGCCTTCTGTGGCAGCAATGAGAAAGATAAACAACCACCAGCCTCAGGCTGTGAGAGGTCATGGGACTCTAAAGCCTCACAATGACCCTGGACCTCACACTGCCACCAGCACTAAGGCACAGGTCTCAGCATCAAGCCAGTTTCCCCAAAGATGC
Source organism: Ellobius talpinus (assembly GCA_001685095.1). NCBI lineage: Eukaryota > Metazoa > Chordata > Mammalia > Rodentia > Cricetidae > Ellobius > Ellobius talpinus. The sequence goes on along the minus strand of LOJH01002363.1, from coordinate 28,267 downwards.
CACTGGCAAAAAGAGAAGTTCCGGCTTTCCACTAATCCCCACTTATGCTTTAATCCTAACTGAACCACTAGATTAATCACGTTGAAACTCACCCACCATGTTGATCCGTATGGCACATTCCCTGTGCGATCTCATTTCCCCCACTTGCTAAGTGTTGTGATCCCAAATGGGGGTTTTATTGTGATTTATGAAATAAGCCTCAAATAACATTATTTTCACCATGGAGATCCTAATGACAAGACACAGGGATCCTGCGAGACAGGGTTGAGGATAGATGAGACTGAAACTATCAATCATGGTATCAGGAACCCTCCCCATGATTCTTGCTCTACAGCAACGATGAAAAGGGCAGCTGGAGAAAGACCTTAAACTTTAAGGCAAGAACAACTGCGGAGGTTACTTATCCACTCAAACACATAAAATATGATAAACACTTCAAGTGTCAGCAAGAAGAAATGAGAGTTGCTAAAAGCAAAGCAGTAATTCCAGCACCTAGGAGGCAGAGGTATGTGGATCTCTGCGAGTTTAAGAAAGCCTGGTCTGAAACCACAACAACAAAACAAAAAAACAAAAAAATAAAAACAAGCAAATAAAGACAAAAAGAAAGGAAGCTAGCAAGCCCAAGTGTCAAAGGGAAGGTCTGTGCACACCTCTGCACACCTCTGCACAGGCCCTACCAGTCCTTCTACTCTGCAGAGAGCACAAAGGGAAAGAAAGCATTTTCATAACAGAGGCCAGCAGAATTTTGATAAAAAAAGAGGGATTTAGACAATAACTAGCATTATTCATGAACAACCAGAAGTTGGCATTAGATCTCACAATATATGAACTTACTATATAGTCTTTCTTTTAGAACACCACACACAAGTTGAGAGAAACTGCTAAATGAGTAATATTATTAGAACAATTAGGCAATGAGATGGCTCAGTAAACAAAGGTGTTTGCCATCAAGTCGGAAGACATGAGTTCAATGCCTGGTGCCACGTGGCGGTGAGAGAACTCATACCTGCAAATTGTCCTATGCTCTCCACACATGTACCATGTGTGGCAGGTATGTGTGCACGTGTGCATGCACGCGCACGCACACACACTCACAAACAAAATGTAACAAAATATTTTCAAAAATAATTTTGAAATTTGATGCCTCTATTATTTGTCCCTTATCTTTTTTCTATCAGAACATAATAAATGTGGGAGCAATGTGCACATGGAGACAATAACATTTTCCACCTTGTTTCTTTGCATGTATGTATATTATCTGTGAATACAGGTGTGTGGGCACATACACACATGTGTATGTGCATATGTTCAGAGGTCATTGTCTATAGTGTCTTCCTATCATCTCTCTCCACCTTTTACACTGAGGGAGGATCTATCACTTGAACCCAGAGCTCACAAAGTGAGCTAGTACAGCTAGTTAGTTAGATGGTTCCAGGAATGACAAGAAAATTTTCATTGATTCTATTTAAACTTACCAATGCAAACTGATTGACTTGAATGAAGAGTGTCTCTACTTCCTTTTCAGTGACTTCACTGCCAAAGCCTTTGTACTCCTTGTAGGCTTCAAGGTAAGCGCGCAGCCACTGGCCCTGGAGTTCTCTATCTGGATAGAGACTATAGTCTACGTCACTGACACCTGAGGAGAAACAGACTATAAGAAACTCCCTTCAGCATGCCTAAGTACTACCACCAACTTTTTAACTAAAGCTAGCACAACCTTACTATTAAACAACGGGCCATTCAGAATCCCAGCTTACATCAGACAGCTGCTGATCATCTTAGGAAACTGATGCCCTTCCCAATGGAAGGCACACTTTACATCTGCATGCGCCCTGGGTGGTTTTAAGCACTACAGGGTGAAGAGAGGAGCAAGTCCTGCCTCTACACAATTTCTGATCACACTCAGGGTAAACATACTCTTTCTTGATAACTTTATCCCTAAGTTAAACTGTTTAAAAGTTTCAAAAAACAACATATTTACTCCCATTTATCATCCAACTCTGGTATTTTCTATTTCTACTTTTTTCATTTCTTTTGAAAGGAGAAGTAGGAGGGGAAAAGATGAAGAAGGGAATAAAGAAAAATACGTGGGACATTACCACAGTCCTATGACCCATCCTTGGGATTCTTCATAAATATTCTAAACCCACCTCTCTAATGTAACCTTTGCTCTTCCTTCAAGAGCTTTGTATCCTATGGACAGCAATCTCATTGTGGTGGTTTGAAAAAAAAAAAACATAAATGAAAAACGGTCCCCAAAGGGAGCGGCACCATTAGGATATATGGCCTTGTTGAAGAGATGTGGTCTTGAGTTACCTTTGGAGGCAGGCTTTTAGATCAAGATACTGCCCAGTGTCTCAGACCACTTCCTGTTGCCTGAAAGATGTAGGACTCTCAGCTGCTTCTCCAGTATCATGTTTGCCTGCATGTCATCATGTGGCACCCCAGTGATAATGGACTACACCTCTGAAACTAAGCTACCACTTCAAAGAAATGCTATTCCTTTGTGGAAGTTGTTATGGCCATGGTGTCTCTTTACAGCAACAGAAACCCTAATTAAGGCACTCATCGTAATGCTGCCTCCCTCCCTTTTCTTCTACTTGAGTATCCGAATACTACCTAACATTCGGGTTTTAATTCAGCTTTTCCCCACAGAAGTTCTAAGACAATTGTGGCTTCTTCCTTCACAGCTACAACAGTAGGCGTGTCATGAAAGGGTGATCTCTTTTTTTGTGGGTGGAGTAGGAGAGTTCAAGACAGGGTTTCTCTTTGCAGCCCTGGCTGGCCTTGAACTCAAGAGATCCACCTGCCTCTGCCTCCCACGTGCGGGCTTGAAAAGGTGAATTCTTCTCGTCCACAAACCTATTCCTGCCTACAGGAGCACGCGTGAACATATGTGCAGCAGCAGCACAGACACACGCTGCAACATACGTATGCTACATCGGACAGGCCTAAGTAACGAGAAACACAACTTTCACCCAGCCTGCTAAGCTGAAATATACAAAAAGACAGGAGTCTGTTGCAAGAGCAAGTTCAGTAATAAGATATCCTCACTAGGAAAGAAAAAAGCACTCAAAGCATTTTCTAATCTTTATTTTTAGAAAAATGTAGCCATGATAATTGTATATTAATTTCATCTAAATGAAAGTACCTTGTTTTATATGCAACTATACAACAAAATTCAGGAGTAAAAAAGTTCAATTTTTTTAATAGCTATAATCAAAAAGAAAAAAAATCCAAAATTTGAGCATTTTGTTAAAAAGCATTTCAAGAGCCATGCTGCTCTGCTGTGCTAGGGATGGAAGGCAGAATCTTTGCACATGTCATAGAGGCACGGAGCTAAAACCCCAGCACCAACAAAGGCCATTATATGACCAACACCTGGGCTCTTGCCCTGGAGTACTAGTGAGCTCTTCTCACACAAGCTATGACCATCCCTCTTGTGCAGTATTTTTTTCTGATGGCAAATAAAAATAATGAAAAAGCTCTTTTCTCCAAGTAAACACAACCAGCTGGTCAAGTTAGTGGGCAGGCGTGCTGCTCCCACCCAGGTTTCTCATCCTTAAAACAACCCTGGGAATGACATTGTTAGTAGGAGCCCCAACAGTGATGTGTGGGTCTCACCTGCAAATTCATTGAAATGATTTCCAATATCATATGCCAGGTAGTTGTATCCAGAATACTCATAATCAATGAACTGTACGTCACCTATATGAGACACAAAAACAAAGCAGATAAGAAATCACACACATGATCAAAAGATCCCTACACTACCTGTAATTCAATCCTTTCATACTTGTCTCAATGCGAGTGCTTGGTTACATGCACTTCTGAGACAACACAGGGTGAGGCTGTGAATTTTATGGCAATGAGCTTTACAAAATTCAAATTATATCTCTTGATCAACAGCATTTCGAGAGCATAATTTTGTTTAAATGAAAATATAGTCATTTCTGAGTTATAACAGAAGAAAGATGTTTCTTACCACATGGGGGGGCATCAGTAATTTAAAAATTCATGTTTAATGAGAAATAACACTTTGGAAATTGTTAACAGCCTATTCTTAACAAAACATCACCTTTAAGACACTGTATAGCAAGCTTATCTACATATGAAAATCAAACATAAACTCTGAAAAGCTGAATCCCATGACTGACAGTGCTAACACTCATTGACCAATCTGACATTATCACCAGTTTAAGAAATGAGTTCGTATGTTTGGCATAATTACATAACTGAGTTTTCCATGTCTTAGGGGTTTTACAGTAGTGTTTTCACCTTTTAAAACGAACAATGCTGCAGTTTCTAACATTTATAAGTTTTACTAATTTTTACATGAGTTAAAATTAAGATTTCATGTGTGTGTGGGTGTGTGTGGGTGTGTGGGTGAGAGAGAGAGGCCAATACTGTTAGCCTTTCATAAGTGAATATTACTACTTAGGAATTTTTAATATTTAAGTACTCATTATGGGGGGATTACATGTAAATCTACAAGTTGTATATGCACAAAATAAATAAAATTAGATGTCATTAATTTTGAGAAAAGAAAAAAGCTAATGTACGTTACTGTGTACAATGGAGCAATGTGCACACCATGGAGCTACAGGTAAGGAGGACACAAGAATGACCAAGAATCATTTCCAGGATGCCCAGGTTGAGAAAACGTGTGTCACTCCAACTTTTAACCAGTGACCACAGGTGACAAAACAGACTCCTGGTCTATACAGTGGCATTTCCCAAAGAAAAGAGCATCAGAATTTTAATGTCTTAATAGACATCTGTATAGTTGATCCAAAAAGTATATTGAGCATATTCAATCACCAGGAAAAACAAAAACATAATGACCAAAAAAATGTGTAGTATATGTAAAATTTTTCAGAAAACAATTATATTTAATAAAATTCTAAAACTCTAAGAATGGCAGGGGCTGGGCAGTAGCTTAGAGGTAGGGTGCTTGCCTAGCAGGCACCAGGTTTGGGGTTGATCCTCAATACTTGAGGAGGGGTGATCAAAGCATATTTAAGTTTGCAAAACTGGACACAATATTGTTACAATAAATGTAAGGTTTCTAAGTGTTACTGAGAACAACTCACAGTGCAGTTCAGCCACAAGTGTGACCTGCTGCAAGCCCAGGACTACTGGACAAGCACGCCTATAACTAAAGGACTTCACTGAGCAACAGAAGGGACTGGAGCAAGGCTGGCAATGAGAAGCTGCAGATAAGCACCATGCAGGGCAAGTCCTTGACTCAAACAAAGCCGTTAAACAGCTTTCAAAATTAATAGTTAAAATATGAGTTGTGAATATGGATGCTGAATCAGTTAATACATTGTGATGCAATTTATTAAAATACGTCTAAGAGAGCAAACTGAATACAGAGCAGAGATGAACTGAAACAAACCCTAACAAAATGCTCAGCTCCTTTTACTACAGGTGATAACAAGAGACTTTCTCTTTATTTTTTTTTAACTTCTTTACAATGAGCATTTCTGAGGGAAAAATCACTACAGGTGATAACAAGAGACTTTCTCTTTATTTTTTTTTAACTTCTTTACAATGAGCATTTCTGAGGGAAAAATGTTATTCTTAGAATACTATGTATATTCTATACAAAACTGTCAACAAGTAAAACTATATAGAATGGTCCAGAACACGTCTATCCCTCCACCAGCCTTCAAAGCACAGAACACAACATTTACGGAGGCCCACAGCTGAACCAAGCAAACATGCCTAGCACACACAACTTTAAATGCTGCTGTTGATGACTCTGGCTCTTTAGCACAACTCCCCGTAGAGCTCATGTTAGTTAAATGCCGATAAAATACACAGCCAGTCCTGAAGCTTACTGTCCACATAAATAACAGCTTCAATTTTCAAAATTACATTTAGAATTTGGCAAATACAGTTAAAATGGCAGGTAAAAACAGACCTGCTTATACACATAATTTAATTAAAACATAAATCATTTTAAGAAAAGTTAAAATCTGTTTCAGCATGAAAAGTTTTAGCAGTGACTTTTGTAGTAGCGTTAACTCATTAACACTGGCCTTTAGGTTTAAATGCTATGTTGAGTTTATAATGAAATCTAAAGATAAGAAAATGAAGCTAACAAAATACAGATGGGGCTGTTACCAGGCTCCGTGCATGTGAACAAGTGAGGCGACAAAGCTCCAGTCAGTGCGTTTAAGAAGCACGGGTGTGCCGCCACATGGCGGCAGCAATGGCATGCCTAATCTGTAGCGGATGAAGAGAATTTGGCAAACTCACATTGTACAAGACACAAAGCTTTAAAGGAAAGAAATTTTTAAAAATCTGCATTAACTATTCTTTTCAAGTTATTACAAAGTGGAACTCAACCTTAAATTTAAAATTCTGCAATAATGTAAAATTGTAGAGGCCTATTTTAGGGCGCCAGAAAAATCAAATTACGGTATTGGAAATTGCTTTCCTAGCAACAGAAATATGCTATTTCTTTATCCAGTAAGTTTATTTTTTATTTCTAATACTTCCCATATTAAGAATGTTCATATCACTATTAATAAATAATTCCTTAAGATGAGAATTTCTCAGAGGTAGACAGATAATGAGAACACCCCCTAGAACTATATGTGCACTCACTCAGTTCCTATGGAGGGGCTTCTAGATCATCCAGATTCTCAAGACATTCTTAACCTTCACAAACAATGACCAGCCTAAGGGGCAGCACTGATTTTCATTATCTTAGATAATTACATCAACAACACACATAACAACACACATACAAAGCATAATGCAAACGATGGATGAATTTGAATTTTCAAAACTATATTTTTGGGTTTTACTCATTTGGAGCCCTTCACCACAGTAGGAAAAGATCCATAGTTATAATGTTCAAATCTCAATACAAGAAAAAGTCTTCCAATTATGAAAGTGCTTTAAAGCCAAAAATGAATAACTACCCAAGGCCATTTAATTGTAACAAGACAATAAATGTCTCAACTTTATTTAAAAATAAAAAAATAAGAAAGCTAACAAAATGAGAACATGAACACCCTTCCAGCTCACTCTACCTGCTCTGTGGTTAGACACACAAAACACTGATAAGGGAGGGAGAGTACCAGTCTGCACAGGAATTCTGCAAAAACATTGTTTGTCTTACACAGAAACAGGCAGGAGGATCTAAGCTGGGAAATATCCAGTTCTGCTCTGTATCACCTCCATCAGAGCATAAATCACTCTAAATCTTGGGGCTAAGGATTGGCAATTGCTATGTGATACACAGCATGGAGGAAGCGACAGAAGGGCCCTCCTGACACATGAGAAGTAGTCAAATGCTGGGAGAAAAATGGAGGTCCACAGAGACACAGTAACATATGAGGAGGGGTTGCAAAACAGAATTCAAAAAAAATGTGGCATCTGTAACATTCTCATTCAAGCACGTCTCAAATATAGTGGACTTGAACACATGGACTGTAAAAAAGCTGTACACCTCAGCCTGTGCCCATGCGAACAGCCCTAATAAACTCAGTGGTGCACACACAAAGGAGGGCTAAAGAAGACGGTTCAGCAGGAGTGACAAGAGACTGAGACAGTGATGGAGACGGGAATGACCAAAGAACATTACAAACATGTATGAAACTAAGAGGAAAAATAAACATTGAAAACAAAGATCTATAATACCTTAGTCGTTGTCCCTTAATAGTTTAGAAATGGTTTGGCTGGTTTTTAAGACATGGTTTTGCCATGCAGCCCTGGCTAGCCTGGTATTCACTATGTAGACAACATAGGCAAGCTTTATGCCTCAGCCTCCTGAGAGCTACGTACCTGGCTGGGGTTCAGTTTTACAACTGCCTGCCTAACTTTGGGGTACTTTCTTTTCCTATGCAGTAGTCTAGAACAAATCATTACAGGGCATGAGGCTCTCTCCAAGATGGTAAAAATGTCCTACACCTAAGGGTGTTCCAGTTACAGGTTTGCAGACACCTGTCAAATTCACTCAGTAGCATGCTTACAACTCCCTTTTGTTTTTAAAGGCGGGGTTCCACTATGCTGTCCAGGTTGATCCTGAACTTCTCAGCTCCAGACATCCTACAGCTCAGTTTTCCAAATGGCTGCAATTCCGGGGTACACATCACCACATTGAGCTCAATGAGCCAAGACTGACACAGAACACTCTAGGGAAACGCTAAGCTCTAGAGAGGCTGTGCTGCTAAAGAACTTGAGCGTGGAGGCCACTCATGTCTGCAACTCATTGTGAAATACACATAAAATAAAGTAAGATGGACTGACGGATGGATAGGTGACATGGGGTGATAAAGCACAAACTTGTCAAATCCAGACTCTAGGTGGCAGGTACACGGGTAATGACTATACATTAGTCACGTGCTATTTATTTATTAAAAGGATTTATTTTATAACTATATTTGTAGGTACTTAGATCAAATAATATATATACAGCTTTTATTTGAACGAGTATGGTGGTATTCCAAGCAGGTAAGCAAAGGTGTATATGTATGATATATTGGCTTTTATAAGCAAACATGTCTGTATAATTATATACCTATTTCTAGTTGTTTCATTAATAAATGTTTACATTCGTCTGCAAATGAATTATCTTTCAAATGAAGACAGCATTGTTTTGTTTCTGTTATTTTATTTTTTTGAAAAGAAACTCAAGTGGTCCTCAACTTCCCATCCCCTTTCCTCTACCCTCCAAATACTGGATTAAGAGTACTGTCATACACATATGTGCAATACTGAGGATGTATGGCACCCAAAGTTTTGAGTATACTAAGCCAGCAATATACCAACCAAATACCACAGGGACAGCTTCGGTGGAGACCTGCCTCAGTCTAACAAGAAGGTGCTAAAAAAAAAACTCTACAAATCTCCTAACATGTCAGATCTCTTACTTTTCAATAGAAAAATATCTTCTAAGTCATTGAAACAACAAGGCTTGGCATTAGTAAGAGCAGAATGGATCTAGCCAAGAGCCAATCAGGTGACTCAGAGTAGTGGTGACTTTCCTACCTGCAGCGTGCAAAACTAAAGAAATCCCAAGAAATGGTCTTCATTTTCTTCTACTCCTCTGAATTGCCTAAATGCTTACCAACCAACTTCCTGTTTTGTACTGAAGAGAAAATGGACAATGATTAACAAAGACACAGTCATCCCCATATGTAGGCTCTTAGGAAGGAATGGGGTGGGGAAAGAATTAACCATCAGAAGGCATCCTCAAACCAAAGAACATTCTGGCAGAAGTAGACATGAAAGCAATCTCAAAGCTTCATCAATGGCTGCTGACATGTCAGCAACTAAAGAGTTAGCTATGATCAAAATATTACATTGGAAGTCAGTCAATAAACGACATTCCAGGTTCTTCACGCCAAGCCTGTGAAAGTCAAAATTAACAGATAACTACGTAATGCTGTCCTGCTGCTCTGAAGGAGGGACAACTGCTTTCCATTTTATTATTGCAAAGTCGATCTCATCATTATACACTGCTCACACTTTGGGGAAGGGTGTCACTTCAGTGACAGCCAGAGATGGGTGGACCATTGGTTAACGAACACTTAAACTCTGGGGCTTTTTTAAAATCTCAATACTAATTCATTACAGAAGGACACCTACCTTGTCTTGTATCCCCTAAGTGCTGTCATCTGACAGTTTGAGCATCACTACAGGGTTAGGAGTCAGTACTACTCTTCATGAGAACATGAGCCCCTCTCCAAGATGGTAGAAATAAATGTTCTATACTTAAGGGTGTTAAGTGTGCAAATTTTTTTGCTGTAAATATACATTCCTATAACATCTACTCAGGAGAATGCCAAATAAATACTTAAAAACTGAGTGTCACACACACAGGCCACAGTGCTTAAAAACTACCCTTCATTCTTTTGATCAGATACATTGCATAAAATGTATGCTAGCAACATATATAAGGGCTGGCAAACTATGTACTTATATTAATGCCAAAACCAGCTCATCACATTATTATTTTTAAATGTATGTAGGCACCTCAAAATGATATTGTAAAAATTTACTGTTAGTTTCAAATTTACATTTCTGAAAAATTAAAACATACAACCAAGACAGCTTGATGATATCAAGGCAGTGCTTTTATGAATTTGTATCTCATATTCACTTCATCCATTGCTTTTATCTATTTGTGTCTCATAAGATAAGCAGAAAATAGTGAGGCCCTGAACCCAAGTTACATGAATGACCTTAGAGCAACAGATCAAATGTGTATGTGCGTATAACACAGAATTTAATCCATTATTGTACGTGTAAGCTATCTTCCCTTCAAAAAAGCTCAGTTTAGCTTTCATACGCTACAGTAAAGGAAGCAGACAGCTAAGATGTGTAGCTTACATTGCTCTCTCTTTTTTCTTTCCTTCCTTTTTTGCTTGTGCACCTAGCCTTTAATGGCTGAGCAATCTCTCTGCCCCCAACCCCGTGTGTCTGTGTGTGTGCGCGTGCGCCTTTTCCAGAGACAGAGCCTCACTATGTAGTCCTGGCTATCCTAGAACTCACGAAGTAGACCAGGGAGACCTCAAACTCACAGAGACCTACCTGCCTCTGCCTCCCAAGCGGTATGATTAAAGATGTGCGCCACCACGTATGCCTGGCTCCCACGCTGCCCTTTCTAAGATCACCTCTGGAGTGTCAAAGGAATGCTCCAGAGACAAACGCATCATTTCTTATGCATTAAGCTTACCAAATTGTTGGAATAAGGCATGGTATCTTCTATTGTAACTATAAATTCAAACAGGTCATTATTGTTTCATTATTTCAAAACTACCAGCTCCTCACCTGAAACACCATCAAAGGATAGTAACAGTGTAACTTCTGGTCAGATGTTCATTAATTTCAGGTATTAAATGAACAGTCTAATCACAGTGTGCATTAAATACTAACAGAAATCTTACAAGGCGATGCTACAAGATCCAATTAGCCTTTCTAGAAGACAGAAAACAGCTCACTGATAAAGGGAAAACGTGCACACAGCCTTCCATTACTGACACTCAAACACCCACAAAGATGAAGAGCAAGCAATACAACATGGACTCCTACTGGAAGGAGAAGGACAGAGACATGGAAGGGGCACTTTGACCTCTAACGCCAAATTACAGTCTAATTGCTCCCTTTGAAATAGAAGCACTTTACATGTAAATTATCAACAGCTGGGATTGACAACTGTTTAAATGAAAAGTACCTATGACAGAGTAATCTGATTTTTTTGGTCCCTTATTTTTTAGTTTTATAAGCAAGTTTGTTCTATGAAATGAGTATGTAAAAGAAACATAAAAATAAAAATATGACAAGTTAAAATTATATTCCAACGAAGTAACAAATTCCCTTTAACTTGCAGTTAAAAATAAAGCTGAGTGTCCACTTCAAATGTAAGATGAAGTCCCTTACTTGAAACTCCATTACGTACATGTGTTATCAAGCCTTGCACTCAACTTGGGCTAGCATACTCTTTAGCATAGCTAAGGCTCCTATCTCACATGGCATTGAGATTTGGTCACCACTTATTTACTGTTAACAACTCGATAATCAGGACAATGACGTATTAAAAGAAACTGTCAAAGAGTTCATGCTTTAGGGTATACCTAAGATTTAAATAAGGTGATTCCACACAAGAATTAACATGATTCAAAACAAAGACTTTAGCTTAGCATTTTTTAAATAATCTCTCATCCACATTAAAATTTCAAATATGAAAGATAAATGTTTTTGAAAATATAGCTTGAGGCCACCGTCCTTGACAGTGTCCCTTTAGCTGCATTTCAGGTTAAAGTTAGCCATAATGACTGACAGTTCTTTCATGACAACAGTTCCAACTTTGGATATAAAAGTCACTAATGGTAAATTTAACACATTTATGACTAATCAAAAGTAATTCTTTGGCAACAGTATATTCACAAAAGTATTTTTAAATTAAAATATGGTCAGTCTTCCAAATACGACTACTTTCAAAATGGGTTTCTTGTAAAAAGCAGCAGTTTCAGTTTCAAGAACACTTTTCAAATACTAATTTCTTAACATGAATTATACTTTTAAATTTTAAATTAGTATTTCAAGGTGTTTATTATTTAGTAACCAAACCTCAAACCACTTTACCCAGTGCTCTAATAATGCAGTGACTCTGATACAAACACAGAGAATCAAGGTATGAACAGCCACACAAAAAGTTACACCAAAAGTACCAACTTTTACCTCATAATATTTTAACTCTATTTACCAAGGCTATTGTATTTATCACTTCATTTGCTATAAATAAGAACAAAATCAGTATTCTCTACTCAAGAGTCTCTCACTGATGTCAGCATATACACAGGAATTAAAAGGCCTGGAGATATTAAATGCTGCTAAACTCACAGCCCTGAGAGGGCTCCCACAGAAACCCCGTAGTGCAAAGGAATCTGTTCATTTCCCACACTCCCCATTACAGCAGACATGCTTTCAAATCTCAAATATCCAAACAGCTTTTAGAAATATATATTATTTATATGTAAATATATATGTATATACACACGCACCATCATTTCATCATTTTACACTTAAAAAGCCAACAGGAACCACCAACTATTTCTAATAAGCCAACTTTTAAAGACATTTTATCCATACATATATAGCCCCAATAGCAATTACAATGATTTTTATAACTTCAAGAGAAAATCTCTGTGTATGCTTTTAATCCTTGTTTACTGATACAGAGACAGGGAACCATTAAGAGCATACGAGCAATCAACTTACTTACTGATAAGGTCAAGCACCTACCTTGTTTCTCGTTGTAGATTATATTCTTACAAAGCAGGTCATTGTGGCAAAGCACCACAGGTGAGCCCAGGTTGGACAGAATCTCCTTCATCCAGGTCATTTCCGCTTGAAGAAGCTGAGGGCTCGGGATGTCACTTAGGAACCTTTCCGTTGTAAAGGAGGAGTTAGAGCTTGTTTACCCAGCTGACACTTCTTTCAAGTTCAAAGTTAGACAGCTACTTCAGATGTTCCCACTGAACAAGCACATACTCCTGACTTCAACAATAGATTCATGTGTTCCAGCACTTGAATAAAGGAAACCTTTATAAACCATTTAAACATAAGACAATCACCCTTTAATCCCAGCACTTCAAAAACAGAGGCAGGTGGACCTCTGAGTTCAAAGCCAACCTGGTCTACAGAGCAAGTTGAAGGACAGCCATGATTACAGAGAACCCTGTCTCAAAAAACCAAAAATACAGAGATCAAAAGACAAAAACTCTGACACTACATAACTGAGGGATGGATAGTATGAGCAGTTACCAGCTGTAACGTGACATTCTAAACACTGTACATTTACCACCACTTTATACAGACAAGGGACTGAGACATAATGAATTCATTAAGAGGTCTAAGTGTATTATTTATAGACTGAAAATATTTATTGTAAGCAAGGAAAGATGAATGCAACAAAAAGTTCAATTTTCAGAAAATCCTAGACCAGAGTCTGAAATGGAGACGCACACTCATACTGCCTAGCTATCTTAACAGCAAAGCTCTACAGTTTGCTCAGTGCAGCGGGGATAGAGTTTTGTTTGGTTGGGTTTTGTCTCGGTTTGGTTTGGTTTGGTTCTGGTTTTGTGAGACAGGGTTTCTCTGTAGAGCAGCTCTGTCCTGGAACTCACTCTGTAGCTAGCAGGCTGGCCTTGAATTCAGAGATCCTCCTGCTTCTGCCTCCCAGAGTGCTGGGATTAAAGGTGTGAGCCACCAGTGCCCAGAAATTTTTGAAAGACCTTTAAAATAGATTTTAAGCACAGGTGATGGAGGAGGGTCATCTGTCTATGTGTTACTTTCATTGGTAATAAAGAA